>VURO01021131.1:0-24173 GCA_015108175.1 Pelvicachromis taeniatus
GTGCATGGATGTGTTGAACTTTTGCATGTCTGGCCCAGGGACATTTGTTGGTTAGAAAATCTGTCCCACCTTAGTGTGTAATTGAGTAGTCCTGCTATACATGACCTTTTTTTCTTCTGTCATTTATGTCAATACATCACATAAAATACTTCGAGAGTTTTGAGAAAAGCGTTTTAATAAATAAGTTTTATATATTTTTTTATTGTCTGAAAACTATGAGTGTTTAAGTGTTAATATTTATTTAGGATTAGTAGGAACTTATTGCATTTGACTTAAAGTCAAATGCAATTCATGAATAGCTCTAATTGAATTTCTGACATGAGTTTAATGTAGACACATGGTCTATTGTTTACATTTAAAATATAACTGCAACATTGTTTAAAAAAAAAGACTTGAAAGGACTTGAAAGTCACAGTTTCGGACTTGGGACTGACTTGACGGTTGTCCGTCTTGACTTGGGACTTGACTCTGACTTGCCTGACTTTTACTTGAGACTTGACTCTGACTTGAGGATAAAGACTTGAGACTTACTTGAGACTTGCAAAACAGTGACTTGGTCCCACCTCTGATGTCAACTGTGCAACAACTTGTGTTGCGGCGAGTGTAGTTAGCCAGCACAGCTGCACTTTCAGTGATGTTTTGCAAACAAAGCAAAAATAATTAAAATAATTATATATTATATGTTGAAAATATGCACTCATACTTTCGTGTGTGTGTTTTTGTGTATCTAGAAGCTGACCTGTCGGAAATGGGAATTCTATGAATGAAGGTGTTTGTCTGACAAGGTGACCCCATCCAGTCAGTCCGTGAGGACCTGTGGACTGTTGTTTGCGTCATGCTTATAGACATTACAGCTGTCTTTATGTCTAAATCGGTTTTGGGCTTGTGGTCGCCTAGTGGAAGAAGACAGTGTGAGTTTATAGCATAAGCTTAGATAAATGTGTCCGTCCCTCAACCTCTGACTGCATTGTTGACCAGGGTGATACTACTGATATCGCTGATTACTGTTATATGACAGTTATTATTATTTTTGCACCGACAGTCTGTGCGTGTGTCTATGAGAGACGGAGAGAACTTGCGTTTGTTGCGTTTGCTGTAGTACAAAGCGACGAGTAGTTACACCTGTGGTCACAGTGGCAACTGTATGTTACTATTTCATACATGTCAAGATCTTTGAACATGGATGCAGTGGTACCTACAGGTATCTGCTTGTGAATGCAATTTTTGATTGAGTTCTCACTATATTAGGAAAGATTAAGTCCAGCTCAGGCTTTTCGGAGAATTTGGACCTCTCCATCTTTTTTTGTTTTGCCATCTTGTGTTCTGCCTTTGTGTGTTCCTCAAGGACGGCTTGGTTGCTGCTTGTTGAGAGTGCAAAAGCACAGTGTGTCCCTTTATGTGAGGAGAGTTACAGAGAAAAACCTCTGTGGAATAATAAACGTATAAACCAAATGATCACATCGCCTTTAACATGTGTGCTCATCTGTATTGGCCTTGATTTCAAGTATTTCCATAATAAATACATTTATATTTTATAGGTTTTGTCTGTAAATAAAAGAAATAAAGGATTATTTCTGCACAAGGCTGTATTTCACCTATATTTCTGTAGCGCTACTCAACCACAAAAATGTTTGTGAATTTGACTCACAATGGATGTTCCAGTACATCGAGCAGAGGGTCCGAGGGGTCAGGTGCAAACACAGCAAAGATTACTTTACTTGACTGATCTTGTGCACGTTAGCATTATCACCAAAATGCCATCAGTTTAGTAGCTTATGTCAAAATATGAGTGGACAGACAGATGCTGTAGATAGACAGCGTGATTCATGCAGTACACAGACAGAGCGAGAGGGTTAACTCCAGCTCTCACAGACCCAACCGCAGGTGTGGGTGGGTGGATGAAGAGCAAAGAATGAGGGAGAGTAGGGAAGGGAGAAAAAAATTCAAATGTCTGGGTTTTCACACCGTTAATTTAGCCGTGCAGAGCCACATCGCACCATTCTCTCACTCTTCCTCGCTCCTGTCGGAAACATGCTAATTAAGGAAGCCGACTGACGTGAGCGAGGTTTAAAGGGTAATTAGCATAAAAATCCTACATGCTGTATTTTTACTTTCTCTAATCAACACCCTCACACGTACACGTTTTTCAGATGTGAGAAAGAGTGGTTTGACGCAATTAAAATGAAAATTAGCATCCATAAGGAGGGAGGAAGAGGGAGACGAGAAAAAAAAATGTTCTTCCCTTGCATTATGTTGTTTGTCTCGCCGCTGCACTTTCTTAAGACTAAAAAGAAAGAGAAGCCGCAAATAATGTAATTGCTTTAACAAACGGCAGGAATGCAGCGTTCGCCGTGCGAGCTGCTGTCTCAGCCGTCGACTGACAGTCGTATCTTTGCATCTCATCGATTCGCGGCACTCGTCACGGTGAAAAATACTCTCGCTCCTAATGCTGTCTCTTGTGTGGTTTAAACAAAACGCAATCTTCTCCAGCTAGATTGTACAAACACTTTATTTAAAGTGGTGCTTAGAATGCACTGAAACACTGTAAGTGCATTATAAACACATTGTAAGTGCTTGATAATTATTATGGTCTGTGTTAACAACACATGTAAAAACACCACGGGTCTGGAAAGTATCTACATAATGGCACAATATTAAAGTGAATGCACTTCTCTGATGTTTTTGAAACCATTATGTTGGTCTTTAGTTTTAGGGCATCTAATCTCCTCGCATTTCTTCACACTGAAGCTCGTATTCAGCACAACACAGGCCTGAAAGGGAAGGCTTAGTCATTTCCCCTGTTTTCCTGCTTGGATTCATTCTGTGTTGACCTATGCAGTTCAGTTAAAAGGTATTACTGCTTTTACCCCCAGTTTGCTTTGGAAAAAAAAAAAAGAAAAGAAAAAGGAGGGGGAAAAAAAGCTATAAGCTCTGCTGAAAAGTCCAAAAGGGTCTCTGCAGGGTCAAGAAAAGACAAGCTGTGTTGAGGGTGAAAACAGTTATTCTGCACCATTTCTGCAACTCCCGGCTTCACGGTGTAGTGTGCAGAATGTAATTTTTATCAGAGCTGTTGGTTTGGCTGCTGCTCTTCTTCAGGTCAGAACAATATCTTGCACTTCAGCATCCGAGAAGCAGGAGCAACAACACGTGAGCCACACATGTATTCAGAGACGAACGTTATTGCTTCAAAGTAAAAAAAATATAGTTTAGTCCCGCACACCTTCCAGCATTTCTTTTGTTTTTTACATAATGCTTAAAAGAAAAAGTAAATCCCCAGCATATACTTTAGATGTTTAATAACAAATAATAATAATAAAAATCAAGTAAGAATATTTCTCAAAAAAATGTAAACTGAATGCATGAAATTAAAAAAGAGAAAGTTTTATTACTTCTAAGTTTATATATTTTAAAATGCAAAATAAAATTAATGTCAGCTTTGGGAAGCTGCAGTCAAGTAATTTTAGTTCTCAGTTATTGCAATATCTTAACTATGCTTTGTTTCTCCTCACAGAATAACATTATAATTTTTGTTTATCTTTGTATTCCAATCATCCTACAAAGAGACAGGAAGCAGAGACAGGAAGCAGAGGAGTATTTTAATCTTGGAGTGCCTTCTCTGAGCACCATATTGCCCCGCACCTGGATGGCCCATGGGGGAAAGGAGAACCCACGAGCTGAGGGAGAAAAAGGACGGGCATGGATGAGGGTTATGGAGGGGGTGGAGGATGGAGGGGATGTCCTGCGAAGCCCTGAGGGATCCATATGCTCTGATGGCTCAAGCTAGTGATACCAATCATTGTATTTGGCTAAGAAGTAGGCCAAACTGGGTCAGTTTGCTCTAGTCGAGAACTCTGAAGTTTCTACAAGACTTCAGATCTCAAGATGGAAAGGCCTTTAAAATCCCATAATTCCTGTTCACTTGCCACAGGAACCAGTTCTACAGTAAATATATAATCATGATTGCACATATGATACGAGTAGCAGACAAAATCCAGTGGATCATGTTTAGCAAAGGCTGAAGCTAATGCATAGCTTATACAGCTGCCTGAGCATATATTCAACCTATCAGTGTAGAAGTTGAGAAAAGTTAAATAGCAAAAAGTCTGTCTGCTGTTCCTTTCTCTGTTTCCTTAAAAATTTCCCACTCTATATAATCTCTCCACAGTATTAAACCTAAAAAAAAAAAAAGGCACTTTCTGCCATTTAGGTGGGAGCAGAGCCTGTTAGCGGACCTGTCCTCCATCTCAAGCGTGGGTCTAGACCTCTGAATCACCACCCACGCAGACTTGATCAGTGATGACCCTTTGGTCCTCTGTTGCTGGTTGTCTTTCTCCAAAGATACCAACAACAAGAAACAACAGCCTTTTTTGTTTTTTGTCCTGCAGATAATTTAAACTGGAAACTAAAACAAACAGAAAATATAAAATCTTGAAAATTAGCTTTTGTTTGGTTTTATATTTTTGACAAATGCATGCTGATTTCTGTAGGAGAAATACCAAATGGCAAATGTAGACGGAGCAGACGCGTAAAGCTTTACTTTATCTTGCAAGTAACAGTATGCACAGAGTCTATGAAGAACTCCAATATGTGAAAGACTGTCTGTCGCTTTTTAATACACTTAGTCCCTTCTCCTAGTGACACAACCCGAGCCACGGCCCACTACCCGAGACTCCCTTTTGCTCCTGCTTCACAGTTCACAACCCCCATCTGTCAACTTCTTAGCTCGTGTTTTTGATATCATAGTTCATGTTTTGACACCATAGCTAGTTTATCTTTTTACTTCATAGTTCATGTTTTGATCCTGTTGTTCATGTTTGCAACACCTTGGTTCACAGTATCACTCTCTTAATCAAGAGTTGCTCTTTAAAGTTTTGTCTTCACGTTCAAACCTCACCTCCGTGCTGTGTCTGCATTTGGGTCCATTTACCTGGTTCTGGTTAACCCTGCCATAACAGTTCTATGTTCTGCTGGTTCATTATCTACAGTATGGCACTGAAAATCAACTGTTGCATAACTCAATCCAAACAATACCTGCAGTTTGGAACTGAGGAGACATGTTTCCCTTTCTTGTCTTGATTTCTACTGCCCAACAGTTCATGGCCATTTTTTCTTCTATGTGGATGACAGGACTGGACTTCAGGTAGGCCACTTTAGCATCTGGACTCTTTCACTGTCGAGGCTTTTCTCTACAAAGATCGTATGGATGCCAGCATATGCTGTTTCAAAACCAGCAGTGCAAGTTATTGATGCCATCTGCACTAATGCACCACCGTATCATAACAAATGGTGTCTGCTGTTAGCAAGCAGGACTGTCCTTCTCCTCTATACTATTGAAAACACAGCATCTATGATTTTAGGGGATAGGTAGAGCAGGTCATTCACTAACTGGAAGGTTGGTGGTTTGATTCTTGCCTGCTTCAGTCTGCATGCATAAGTATCCTTGGACAAGATACTGTTTACCTTATTGAGTATGAATGGTAGATAGAAAGCACAGAGGGTAGAAAAAAATCCATATGTGACATTTTTTAAAGGACAATTTAAACTCTACCTCAGTTCGTCTTACACAAGCCTGGGCTCAGAGAAGGTTCCAGCACATCTGGAACTTTCTAAAATGTAAACTCTTTGCTTACACTTATGGGCGGACCAACAAGGTTTGGTGCCAAAGTAACAGTCCTGCTATTACTTCTACATTAGTAGACTTGTAATTAATGCTGTGATTATGCTCTACAAAGTACATTTGCATGCATTGCATTCAGTGTGTGTTTCAAGTTTGCAAAAACATACAAAAAGTTAATCAAGCAAGTTATTCACCAGATCGAATATTAATACACTTGTAAAAGGGCTTTCTTGGCTTCATTTGGTGGAAATCTAAAACTAATATTCTTGAAGTTTTCTGTCTCTATTCTGAAATAAATGAGGATGTAACACCTGTGATAGCAAGCAAAACTCTATCAGTTCCAACAAATATGATGTTTTGTTACCATTTGATACACTACAGCTACCACGAGGCGCTGACTGCATTCATCTGACTATGAATCACTGAAGATCACAGATGGGCACAGGCTCCGACAATGTGAGACAAGTCGTTCTTTCAGAGTGACTTCATTGTCATGAACAAAAATATTATTTCCACTGACTTTCAATGCTGGTTTGCTTTGGTGGATCCTGTCCTTGTTTTTGTGTTGTCTCCACCAGATAGAAGCAACACCGCCTCTTGTATAGCAGCTACGTAGGCTGCTGGTCGTTGTCTAGGAAGTAAAGTGCTGATGATGTTGATGATGACATGAAATCGCGTAGCACAGTGGCAGCAGTTGCCAAGACAATTATCACCTTCTGTATCGGCATCGGAGGTGTTAGACCCGCCCAGCCCATCCCCATGGTGATGTCACTGTTACCACGGAGACTCCATACAACCCCGACAGGGGAGTGTGTGGGCTACTCATAGTGTTACCATCCCCCTTATCCCCCATGTCCCTTTTCCAAATGCCACCACCTTCTTCCCCACTGTCCTCAGCCCATCTTATCACCCTGTGCCATCTCCCTCAGAGCTGACAGCCATCTGTGCTCTGACAAACACTCCCCATTTGTTTAGTTTTTTTTCCTTCTATATTTCTCCATCTTCTGACCTCCAGGATGCTGCCGTAGGGGTTCTCAAGCTCTTTCATGAGACCCCCAAATAAGCCTGCATTAGTCCACATATGATGAGATTTCATCCAAGGCAGCCGTATGGAAGGATATTTGTTGATTTAGTATTAGGTTTCAAACTACACTGCACTGTATACCAAGGGATGAAAACTGTGATTTCTCACTCGTATGCATTCTTTAACTGGGGTCAATTCCACTGAATTAAATTATAGTGAATATTGTTTCTTTAGGGCCTCCCAGGAACCATTTCAAGTACCCTGGGGATCCCAAAATGCCACTTAGAAACCAACTGCAGCTGTGTACCGAGAGCAGGAGACAAGAGAGTTGCAACCTAAAACTAATGTTCTTTTCCTCCAAAGGGCTAAATGTAATAATAAGTCCTCCGGCACTTCTCTGCAGCTGTCAGAAAGATCAAGTTACAGCCCCATATGAGCAGGCACAGTACTTAGTGTGTGTTTTTGTGGAGGAGTTTGTTTCTCTGTGTATTTCAGCAAAGTATACTTAACTTGCTGAATTGCCATCTGCATATGTCTTTATATTAAATTTGGCAGCTTCAATGAGCCAAGCGTAACAGTTAAAATAATATCCGCTTACATATAATCTGTTTTTTTTTCTTACCTTATTATTACTGTTACCTTTATCACATTTTATTTTATCTCTAACCAGTGTTTATCCTTGCTCCGTATCATCTTTTCTTTGTAAACTTATCTTTATCTTATTTCATCTTTACAGTTACATCTTTATTCACACGCTATATTATGTAATGGCACCTTGGGACAAAAAAGGGTTTCAGTAACCAGAGATCTGTGATTTTAAACAATCTACTTTCAGTAAAACCTAATTAAACACAATTAAACAAGAGTCATAGTTTTACCAACAGTTTTGTGAGCCTGCACCTAAGCATATCGGGGTATAGCACTAGTGATGTATATAGTAATGGGCATTTTAAGAAAAATACAGTTTGATGTTCATTGGGAACTGTTCAACCACTGCAAACAACAACCATTGTTTCCAATGCTGTGGTTTCGGCAAAGACGAAACAGCCAGGTCGCCGGACTCGATGCTCCTGTGTCAGCGCAGAGCAAGCACACTTTGCTCCCCCTCCCCCCTCTTGTGTTTACATGTTGCGCCATCACGTGACGTGACTTAGACGTACAAAGGAAACGAACAAGCAAGTTGCCGGCTCAGGTTCATCAGCACACGTCACGCAGAGAGAAAATACAACAGGAGAATGGCAGAGAGGAAGAGGAGCACTGTGTGGCTGTATTTTCAAGTCGAAAATGAGACAACTGCAAAATGCAGGATTTGTCAAAGCTTGTCAGGTATAGCATATACCTTATATATTGTAAACTTTGTGTGCGGGGTGGCTCACTAGGTAGAGTGGTCGCCCCTTGATCGGCAAATATATGCAGTATTGCACACAACTACTGGAAATAGAATTAATCCAAAGTGGAGCACATTCTAGTTGGACAGTTGCAAAAGAGAAGAAAAACTGGATTTGTTTTGCTACTTAGGTATAGCCATTCATGCATAACTAGCAATAGAGTGGCAGCAAAACCATCTTTAGAGCATGATGGTACCACCGCCATGTTTGACAGTTAGTACAGTGTTCTTATCATTGTGGTGCTTTGTCTCATCTGACCTTTTCCCCAGAAGGCATTTGGCTTGTGCACATGGACAGCTTCAAATTTCAGTTCAGCTTGAAGGTGTTGATTTTGAAGCAAGTGCTTCTCTTTTTGATCAACACCCTTTGAGTTCATGGTGATGTAAAACTCTCTTCACTGTGGTCAGTGACATCAGTGTTCTAGCAATTCAGTTCAGTTTTATTCATATAGGACCAAATCAGAACAGTTGCTTCAAGGCGGTTTATATTGTAAGATAAAGGTCATACAGTAATACAATTAGCAGTTTCCAGTTCTTGGTTATTCCTGAACATCCTAACAAATTTTCTCTCATCCATTGGGTATTTTTCTCGGCAAATTGGTGACCTATTTCAATAACTTCTCTGCTTATGTACAGTTGTTTGAAGTTATTAGGGCCACTTAGGCTGATTGAACTATAAAACAAGACACAGGACTCGGGATAAGACTAAAAGTTTAACAGATTTATTCTAAGCACAAAAAAGAAATGACAGGTCGGGCAAAATATTTCTGTTATTGAAGTCGCAAGTTACAGACAAACAGGCAGATCAACAGTGGAAACCTAAGATGAGTCCCTTCCCTGAAACACAAGGACGGATATAATTCACCCACAAACAAACAGAGGAGAGGAGATACAGAGAAAGACAATAGTGAGCCACCACAGGAGGACTGAACTACCATGAACAAACTAATCTTGATCTTGGAAGATCTTGGATTCAGCAGTTGTGTAGAGATGGCTACTAGAGAGCTTGTGTAAATATAAAATCTTCCTTCTCAGAAATTCACTCAGTTCCTTACTGTGGTGGGGCGTGGTCTGCGGTGCCATGCAGGGAAGGCGGACGCACCTGCATGGCATCCGCAATCATGCCCCGCCAACTTAAATATTGAACCAGGTCCTGTCAGTGAGTTGTTGTTGTTGTTGGTATGTTGAGCTGACAGCGGGAAAGCTGCAGCTGAGTATTTGTAACAGCAACTGTGAAAGTGTTAATAAAGTGATGCTGAAAAGCATAAGCCTGTGGTTGGGTTAGTCTCTAATGCCACATTGGTGCCGAAACCGAGGAGTGGGGTGACATGGCAGACCCCGGTCCAGGCCAACCAGCCAGCCATCTGGCCCAAATGCTAGCCAAGCTAGCGGCCACGCAGAGGGAGCAGGCGGTGGTGTCTCGCCGCCGGTGGGAGGAACTGCAGGACCAATCCAAATGCCGGATGCAGCGACAGTGGCAGCTCCTGGCCGCTACCCTGATCCACCACGACCCTCGACTTTGCGGTGCCTCTACCGACCCCCAAGGCTCCGCGTGAGGGGCTGCTCCAGCAAGCAGTGGTGGTGGTGGAGGAGCTGCTCCAGTTGGGAGCAGCGGCGGAGGAGCCGCATGAGGAGACGGCGGCTCCTGCGCCAGGGGAACTTGCACATCAGCGAGAGGTCAAACGATCTGACCTCCACCAGAGGCCAGAGTGCATTGTGGTCCCGCGCGCTGGATGCCCGCCCAGCTGCCCGTGAGGCTCGGCTCACCGACGCCACGCTTCGACTGCCTGCTTCGGACCAGCTTCGCTGTCGCCGCTGGAGAAGTGGCCGGCCCCCTGAGCTGTCATCACCCTGTCGCTAGACCTAGGTCTATGGGCAACAACGATCTGGGCTGATTCCCTCTCCCGATTCCCCTTTCCTCCCCCCGCTGACTTAAATAATGAACTAGGGCCTGTCAGCGAGTTGTTGTTGTTGTTGGTATGTTGAGCTGGCAGAAGGAACACGGCAGCTGAGTATTTGTATCAGCAACAATGAAAATCAAGCCTGTGGTCAGGTGCGTCTCTAATGCCACACTTATAATTTCCCATTCTTCTGAGTGTTGGTCAACCCAACACTGTCAAACAAATCATTTTTATGCTGGCAAAGGGACCATGTGTAGTCAATCACAGTCACTAATGAGGAGTTAATAGGCCTTGGACTTGTAAGGTTAAAGGACAATGTAGAAACTTTAGCACCACTTATTAAAACGTTTCAGTGAGTATATGGCTGTATATCAATATGTATGTATATTTTTAACCATGTGCAAATGAGAGAAAAGCCACAATAAGTTCAAACTTGCGTACCCAGTTCTTGTTTTGCTGGTGTTGTTGTTGTTTTTCTGCTTGAGCTAGGCCCTTCAAAATTTTTAGGGTGAACTGTAACTCCATGAATAAAGACTCTGCGGAGTGTACCAAAGTTCACATGGAATAATGGATACTTGAGTTCCCAAACAATTGGTCTTAAAAAATAAATTTTCACCTTTTTTAAGGTATAAGATATACATTTAATTCAATAATCATCTCAGTGATGTTCAGTCGTGTCATTCAGCTGAATATAACATAATTTATTTGAAGAAATCATAAAACAGTACAAAAGCAAGTCGGTGCATGAGTTCGATTATCTAGATGGCTTCTGTCAAAATTAATAAAACATCTTCTGCTTACTTATTTCTTTAATAGGAGAGTATGATTAAAAGTCACTTGAATTCCTCATCCTCCTTAACTACACATCTAGATCCAGTGTTGGTATCAGGAACTTCAATCTTTTCAGTTATTTGTTGTAATCATACCCAGCACATATCCTCTCCTGAGGGTGCATAAATTGAATTAAAAATGTCTTGCTCTGCTTCTGAAACAATCTTTGGGTACCGTAGTTAAATATGAGTATTTCACAAAATCATATTGGGAAAATGAGAGAACACCATCACAAACTCTGGATATAATATTAACAGAAGCTTGCTCTTTCTAAAAAACAATGTTTTAAAAATTAACAAAGGCAATGCGGATTTGGTACATGGTGTCATAGCTGGGGAATATCACACTGAAGAAAAATGTATGTCATTCCAACTTTAACATCTGTAAAACCATTCACCTGATTTGGACTGTTTCAAAATACCTGATGTTTCTTTTCATATCAGAGCTCCCTAACTGCAAAACTGTGGTTTCAAAAGGCCTCCAGATCAGCTGGCGGAGATCACACACCCACATTTTTTTAGGGAATTCAAACATCCATCATTCTATGTTAACTTCAGTTACACTCCCAAGAGTAAAACTCTCATCTTGTGCCTACAGTATGTGTATATGCACACCAGCACATTCCAAGACCACAAAATAGATGCACTGCAAAGGTTGCACACTAAATATTACAGGATGTAACAGGCCAAACATACATCAGGATCACTTCCACTTACTGCCACTCTGTTCCTTAAGGACAGGCAGCCTTATTCAAGTGCTGTCACTTCCATTCCATCTATTCCTCTGATCCTTTCTGTAACGGCTAGTTAAATAGCCAGTAATGCCTTTTAGCCTGTTAGATGTTAGTGAGCCCAGACAGACTGGGATGGACATATGGAGGGAGTCTGGCAACCGACTCGCAGCCCTGATGCCAACTCTTCAAAAACATTCATACACTCTCATGAGCACGTGCACATGCATGCACACGTACATCCCCACCTACACAAATCGGGCCTCTTTCATATCTGTTGTCCAGAGCACTGAACCGGCCCCAACTTCCTGCTGTCCGATTATCTCAGAACCTGCTCCACATGAGCATTGTGCAAATTCTGGAACCTCCTCCATCTCCCATCATTCCTCTCCACCAAAGGCAGGCATCCAGGATGAAGGCTGGACAGCACATGCCCACCCAAAGAGAGGAAGGATTGGGACACCAGATGAAGGCAGAAGCGCTGAGGACAAAGCTTTGTTCAAAAAACAGTCCACTGTGGTTAACCCCCCCACTCCTCCTCCCCACCCATGTCCGTCTCTATGTCTTCTGCCTTGCATGGGTGAGTGCCAGCTCATTGTGTGTGAATGTGTGTGTGTGTTGTCTGGTGCCTGTGCTGACAGCTGGCCTAAAATCATTTCCAAGAGTCACAGGTTGAAGTCTGTGTGAAACAGAGAAGCACTGTTGAAGGCCAGACTGACAATGAAACCACTCACTGTCTCTTTTCTCCAAGCGCACCAATACAAAACTAATCCAGATTTCCCATATTGTTCCGGGTTATAACAATGACACCATCATAGCGTGATAGTGTCGTTATTAAAAAGGGACGTTGTTAAGCTTTTTCTCTGAATGGCTTGTCCTGAAATCCAGTAAACTCTTCAGTACAGTACAGCTCCAGCTAAGGTTTTTGGCTGAAGCATTTCAACAATAATAATTCCTGACCTTGCAAAAATTCAGAAATATCTCCATTCACCTTTATAAAAATCTTACATGTTGAGTGCTGCCAGCCTCAACTCTACAGCATACCTCTCAATGAATATGACAGGATCTAATATAGACAAAAAATAGATTCCTGTAAGGTTTCTGTTCTGCTTTGTTTAAGAGTGAAGCTAAAGCTATTCTGCAAATGGTGAAATTATTGGAGCTAGATACGCTGGTGGAAATGCAAATCATTTGTACCATGTTTGTCTTCTGCAGTAAAGCTTTATCTGCAACCAATGAGGCAACAGGATTTATGGGGAAGGCAACGAGTAAGCCGCCAGTCTGAGGCTGTGTTGAAATATGGTGCACCTACGCAATCATTGAGATATATATTACATAATGATTATGTTAGTTAAGCTCGCAAGTTTCAGCTTGTGAAGACAGAAATTTTTTAATATAATTTGAAAATCAGTAGGATTTGGACTAATGGAAGGACAAAATGACCAGTTCAAAGAAGTTTTTACCAACTGAGTATCTGCTTTGGTGTTCCTGGCCTTCAGACATTCTGAATTTATAAAATTAAATTGCACCCAGAAAGTCACCATAATAATGATACTCGGTTAATCTAAGGAGCTTGGAAAGAAAAGCGTCTGGACTTTTTAAGTTTCCTTGAAGACATTTCACCTCTCATCTGAGAAGCTTCTTCAGTTCTATTTTAAGACTTATGGGAGTGTCCCTCCAAGAGAGTCATGGAAGCCCTAATGATCCTCTACTTAATCACACCAGCCAAGGTGTGAAAATGGGTGTAGGTCACAATCAGCCAAAGTTTTGGGTAGACCCACAGTGAAACCTAGCCCATCCTATCATGTGATTTATTCATGTCAAAAGGCCCAGGATGTGCGTGGGCATTAAGGCGTCTGGGAAGGGATCTCAAAACTGGATTATAGATGGCAGACAGACGGTATCATAAGCCACCGCCTTTGTTCAAAGAGGGTTGTTCACAGTGGACATAGATGGCTTCTTTCAGTCCTCCTCTGTCTAACCACCTGTCTTCTCTGTCCAAAATGTGAACATTGGCATCCTCATTAGAGTGACCGTTGTCCTTTAAATACAGATGGACTGCTGAGTCTTGTGCTGTCGAGGTGGCTCTTCTATGTTTTGCAATGCGTTTATGAAGTGGCTGTTTGGTTTCTCCAATGTAAAGGTCTGAGCATTCCTCGCTACACTGTACAGCATACACTATGCTAAGTTTGTGTTTGGGAGTTTTGTCTTTGGGATGGACCAGTTTTTGTCTGAGTGTGTGGCTGGGTCCACTGGTACACTAAGATGTCGTGCTTGGCGAAAACTCACCTGAGTTTCTCTGATGAACCTGCTACATAGGAGATGACAATAGTTTTCTCCAAGCGTTTCTTTCCAAGCTCCTTAGACTACAATGACCTAGATGAATGAGAACCTTCACAGACAATGATAGTCGGTTAACTTAATGCTATTTAAGTAGACCAATTAGAATTTTGTTCTGTTACTTACACTCAGTGGTACAGCTTTTCAACTAATCATCAGTACAAATCTAATCTATCCAATCAAATAGCAGCAACTAAATGCATTTAGGCATGTAGACATAATCAGGAAAAGCTGCTGAATTTTAAACCAAGCATAAGAATTAAGAAAAGTAATATGAATGTGGTACGGTTGTTGGTGACAACTAGGCTAGTTAAAGTATTTCAAAAACTGCTGATCTACTGGGACTTTCCTCCACAACCATCTCTACTGTTTAAAAAGAAAAGATATCCATAGATGGGAAGAATAGGCAGCCACCCAGACGCTTTAACCAACTAAGCCACAGCGCCCTTGCCTTTGTGTGATGTCAGTGATATTCCAGATTCGGTCATCTCACAGTTACAGCTGTGACCAGCAGGTTTTCACGGCCGTGCCCTGCCATACCTTTCTTAGCTTCTTCACCCCTACACACCTTGTTGGTCTCTCAGGTCAGCTGACCACCTGCTCCTGGAAGTACTTCTCAGTACTTCCAGGAGGAAGCTCAGAGGGGACATCTCTGTCGTTGCTCCTAAATTATGGAATAACTTACCCTTGCACGTTAGAAAGGCCACTTCACTGTCCACTTTTAAAACACATCTTCTAATCCATTTTTACTTTGTTTTTCTTTTGGTTCTTCTTTAAGTTATTTGACTTTTTTAATCAATTTTATTTATATCGTACATATTTCTATTATTTAGTTCCAGTGTACAGCACTTCATGTCAGCTGTGGTTATTTTAAAGTGCTTCATAAATAAAGACGGTATGGCATCACAGCAGCTCCATCCACCTGCTGTTGAAAGAATCAGTTTTCTTAAAGGGAGGATGACCTTAAGGAATGAAAGAGCCTCCATCTAAATAAATGGCAAAAGAGTCAAATCTGCAATTTGTAGCAAGCAATACTCCAAAGATTTAGGTCATAAATGACACGACAACCTGAATTTGTCTTTCAACAAACAAAATCCTGCCAGTAATCATATATAACTTATGTTTACAAACCAGAGCATTAAACTGTTTGGTTCCTAAGTTGTACACAATTGTAAAGCCTCTTTCTGCACTTAAGCAAAATGTTGAAAATGTATGATGTCACAGCTTCTTCTTTTTTCAAAAAACCCTTCTCACCCTTGGAATGTGTGCGCATACCTGTACCTGTTAACAAGCGTTTTTAAAGACAGCAGGTGTACGAAAGCATTCCAAGGCACCACTCCATCTTGAATGGACTCTAATCTCTTCATTGTGTCCCATCGCCAGGCTGTCCAACTGTTGTCTAATCCTTCTCTCTCCTGGTGAACAGCAGCAGATGGGTCTGTTCCTTTGTGAATAATGAATGCTCTGGGATATTGCGTGAAGCTGGAAAAACATGTTTTATACACTTGTTTTCCCTAGTGATAATAATTTTATGTAACTCCACCTGCGGATAACCTGTCATCCACCGGTCATGGTGAGCAAATGAAATCCATGTTGGTCATATTATGTGAGTGAGAGGTGGGAGACAAAGAGGAATGGACATTCTGACCTCTCCTAGGACTCTGTGAAGGTTAGAGAACAGCAGGTGACTGCACACATAAACATGTCCTCGCATAGAATCATATTAAGCATTCATTGGCTTGGCCTGTACATTTCTCTAGGTATTTCTCTTCTCATGAAATCACAACATTAATAAAATCGACTGAGTTCAGAATATGTCCTATAATTGGTTGGCTGAAATGATGAAAGAGAGGATTTATTTACAGTGGGAATATCATCCCTATGCATAAGTCATCAAGATCAAGGCAGACCATAGTGTGAGCACACTGAATATCCGTTTAAAGCCATATAAGGCAGCTCTGTTGGGCCCCGGCAGCAATGTGATGTAATACTTTTCATTTTTCAAAGCCTGTGGACTTCACTGCCCAGAAATTATGCAACATGACACTGAGCTGTTGGCTGACGCAGCTTCTTCTCTCCAATCTGAAGGTGATGGAGATGTTGGATTGTGAATACTCAAGATGTAAAAAAAAAACAACAACAAAAAACAGCCAATAATATCATATTTTTCTATCAAAATGAAAAACCAGATATTTTTCAGTGATAAATAATAATACCAGTGTATGTATGTAGAGTAGATTGTACATAGTACATTGTTTTATCAAAAGGAGCGGTGACATGACTACTTTGCATTTAACCTAAAACGTTGTTAGTAAAGCAACCAATGTGCTAACTTATTTTTGCTGTTTTATCTGTGCTGGTCAGATTGTATCTCTTGGTCTTAGTCAGCTGTTATGTAATAAGAACTTAACTGCTCTTGTTCAGTATAGGGTCTCAACTAGCTGTGTGTATTGTTTTTTTGTTTTTCTTATTCTTATACTTCTTTATTTGTATGTTATTTGCTTACTTCGCTTAAACTTTTTATCCTGTGCTGCCTTTAAATCTCATCCTGTGATGTCTCCTCTCTGTTTTATTGGCTGATTTGGTCACAGGATAACATACATTTGGGCAAAAATGATACATTTCTATGGATATTGATTCAAATTTAGTCCTTGAAAAAAAATAAAACAAAAGCAAAATATGCCTGATTGGTTGATATTTAAATCAAATATTGTGGGTAATTCAAAGCACATTAGCTTTAACTTTTTATTCTTGTTTGAGTCTAAACTACAAATTATCCAACCAAGAACTTGAAGAGTTTAAGAATGAAGAACTTCAAGAATTTGAAATCAAACTCAGCCACAAACCCAGCAGATCTCCATGTCAGTCCACATCAGCTGATGGCAAGCATCCAGTTAGTAAACAGTGGTGGCTATTTAAGGTGCTTTAGTGCACATGCAAGCCCCCTTTCATCCAGGCTCCTGCTTTCATGGTATCTGACTTAATCAATAAGGCAGGAATTATACACTTTCCTCATCCATGAGTCCACTAGGTCCACATGATGTCAATTTCATCATCAGTAAGAGTCTGTGCGGATGTCAGCGAGCCTGTCTGTTTTTGTGATCGTGCGGATTTGTCTGCAAAGACTTTTCATTACAATGCACCGACTACACACTCAACGGATCTCCAGCTATCTCTGTCCGTGGGCTCCTTGCCTCTGATCCGTGTGCGTGCACGAGAAGCCAAAGTCATGGCACCAAACAACAATTAAAGCAGATGGAAGTAACAAGCTTCTTCTGAACATAGCAGTCGTGACTGAAACGCAGTTGATGACAGTACAGTGTAGAGCACAGTTGCCAGAATTTATCAGTTGTTTATCCTGTAAGTCAGTAAAGCATTTTCACAGCATCTGGCTCGTGTCAGACACTGCTGCATCATACACTGTAACAAGAGGCATTTAGGCTTGTTAGTGCACCAAACATCTAAAAGCAAGCTAACAAGTTGCATTTCGGCTCTGTCAAAGATATTTTCCTACTGGTGACCATAAACGACATCTACAATATAAACAAATGCGCTCAGATGTGATGCACTTTTATGTAGAAGTTTCAAACCAAAAGGATTGGTCCGATATGATCATAGATTTCACTCCCTGTTAAAATCCTTCCTCGGAGCAGCTTTCATGTAAAGCTTGTTAGCCCGCGGTGTTGGTTTTTACTCATCCTTTCCTCTCAGCTCACTCAGTAGAGTGTTGTAATTCTAATGAGATTACAGCTTTATCGGAGCACACATAAGGTGACAGACTCTTTATTATCCACTCAGAATAGACCTAATTTAATGACATTGATTTGGAGTCTGTTAGAAGCTCAGAGCCTAGCAACTAGGTACAGCAAACGTGGGTGGGTGATCTGCGTGTAGGTGGATGTGTGATACTGACAAGTGTCTACTATACTGAATATTTGATTATTAAAAGATTAATTAGTGATGCTAGCGGACAGCGCTTTGAATTTTTACATGATAAAAAGTTTGAGAGCACATGCAGATGTTCTTTGTTGTTAATGAAGTTTCATGAATTGCATCAAGATTGTGACTGACCATATCAAGAGTTAAATGTATGATATTAATAGCAGCACTAGAGTCTTTTAATTGTATTTGTTTTAATGTTTGTTCATTATTTTACTGTGAGTGAAATAATAAATTAAAAAGGAACAAAGGCAAAAAAAATGTTTGTTAATCTAAAATGTTGACGTGTTTCCTCACTGTTGTACTAATTTGTGTTGGTATTTACATTTTTGAGCACTAAATTAAACTTGTAAGCATTACTGCATGGTATTTTTTTCTCTTATGTTGTAAAACATGTTCTGGCCATGTTGGGCAGGAAGGCGTGTTATCACCCTTTCAAGGCTCGGTTGGGGGGGACAGATATATCTGGGCTCAATTAGTTGCACTGTCACGGCAGGTTGGTGTGCTGGTAGCTTGATGGTCCTGGCTACAGGCAGCTCAGCTGTAAATCAGAGTGTTTGTAATAGGCACCGCAGTAGTCTCCAGGGCCAAGTGTGTATTGGTGTCTGCAAATGTTCCCGTGTCTGTGTGTGCGTGCAACTGCACACGAGGCATGCCAGAGCACAGGACAATGGCTTTCTAGCATTTTATCAGCCGTTTGGTAATGATGGCGTGCGGTGGAATCGACGCAAGCCTTTAATGGCGGCTGGTAATTTGTGTTAATGCTTTCAGCCCGGGTCCTCTGAGACTTTCAACAAGGAATTTTATGCCTCCAAATGTGGGAAAGGTCACCGCCTGCTTTATTCCATCGACCAGACGGGATCAATGCAGCTAATGTTCTCGCAGTAACTTTGTTGTTTTGCCTGGTTAGAAAATCAAAACCATATTTATGATGGTCATTTTTTCCTTCCCTCTTGGCTGGCCAGCGGTCGACATGAGGTGCTTAGATGAAAGCTGCAAACATACCAATCTTTATTCATGTTCCATCATTTAAAACCCCAGCTTTGTCCCTTTGTGACAATTTCAAAGCCCTGGCCCCTAAAATATTTAAGTACGGGCTAACCAAAGAGCAACAATTTGGTTCAACTCAGGGGTATTATCTCCAGCAAGCAGCTGGTAATCAAAGAGATGCCTTCTGCAAACGAGACAAGCGCGAGAGACACAGAGCAGGGAAATAATTAGATGACTGAGATCCACAAACACATCAATAAAATGAAAGGGATATTGTGTACACCAACTGGGAAGAGCACATTCAAGAAAACAGGAAAAGACCTACTCATTTAGGAAAGCTCAGGCATCCAATCAAAGCAGAGCAGTATTAGGTGAACTGTAATTGGCTTCAGAGCAAAAACTGCAGACTGCAAAAGAAACTGGTTCGAAAGTTATTCAGGCTACTGATGCTTTTTTGGGGGGGTATTTATTCAGCCAGAAAAAATTACTTTTGTGTATTCGTGTCACACCTTCAGTGCATGAAGGCATATAAGGTGTCCCTTTTCTTCCAGCAGCCGTCGTGTGGAGCCCTTGGCTCTCTGGCCCATGCATTGATGCATGGCTATATCTGTGTACTCACAATTATGTGCGCTGGTGAGGCTGACAGTATGCCCAGGCAGCAGTGTGTGATGGATGGAGGTTGAGGGAGAAATCTCCAGGGTGAACCGCTGATATAAAAATCAGCACAATGGCGGTGGTGTAAAGAGGTGACTGACCCTGTCACCTCCTAGACCTTCCCCTCCTTCATGTATACCTTACTCTTTTTGTCCCATTCCCTCTAAATCTTGCTTCCATTATTCACTTGTTATTTGTCAACACATCTCTAGCCAACTTCACCTGCACATTCAAGCTGATATAGGGTTTTAAATGCTCTTGAAAAAAAAATCAACAATCAGCCCAAAACTCAAAAGATATTCAGTTTACTGTGACTCAATCCATAATTAAATGAAAAAAAATATGCTTCAAACATTGTGAAAATTAGCCATTTAGTTTGTAGTTTTCTGTTATATGTTAAAAAAAAAAAAAGGAAATAATAAACCATCAAAAAATTACATTTGCGAGCTCAGGCATCAAAGGTACAGTTTTATAATATATTTGAATTGTTGTGTGCTATGCATCGCACAACCTTGCTAACAATACTCTGGAACCTTTACAGGAATATTTTTGAAATAACGTTTCACAAATTCTCAGCCATTTAGTAAAAGATCGTCTCCTTTTTACTCAATACTCATTCAGTTTCAGATTACCCTTAACTTATATTAATTTAAACAACATTGAAAATCTTTCTCAGTTTCAGCAGTTATTTTTAAATCTTTGCTCAAATATGCTATGTATATAATAATTCAAACTATTTGAAAGCAATAGATGAAACTCTTTGATGGCAAGAAAAATATTTTTGATTATTTTTATTAAAAATAACATGGTAACAGGGTTGAAATTAGAGTAACAGGGTGGATACAATAGATACGGACTTTTCTCAGTCTTTTGACTGTAGATTAAGACAAAATACTCAGCACCACAGGAATGTTGTATAATTGTATTTTATGTTTTAAACAAATGTTTTTAATACTTGTTTTACATGCTTGATAACAGCCTTGCAAGCAATCGTGTAAATCAGTGCTAGTATTAATTTTGTCTCAGAAACAGATTCTACCTCTGCGATGTAATCAACTTTGAAAGTCAAGAATTAATGTAGTTATATAAATAAAGGAAACTTTGAAATTTGTCTTATTTTGGTTCATTTGAGGAACACGGTTGCATTGGTTAGAACGACACACTCGATCAAGTCAGAAAGAATTGGATGTTTTTTCCCTTCCTTTTCTGGGCTAAAATAGGTTTTGTTAACAGGGTTGCAAATATGTTGTATGACACAACTTGCAGTGCAGAATTACTGTTCTTTAAAATATGATGATGTTAAATAACTGGGTTTAATGATTAAAAAAGACATGTATGAAAAAAGTAGATTTATTTGACATGTACTTTGGCTATCAAGAAGTAGGGACAAGAGACAAAAGACATTTTGGAGGTTCTGAAGAGCTGTTTTTTTTTCTTCTTCAAATTAAATAATATTTTGGAATCACTTTTTCATCAACCAGATTCACATTTTGTAAAAATTTACACAGCAAGTGTTTGCTTTAAGTTCATGGATGGAACTAAAATGGTTTATATACTATGAACAAAACATATGAAATCATCCATCCAGCCATCCATTCTCAGCCGCTTATCCTTTTCAGGGTCGCGGGGCGCTGGAGCCTATCCCAGCTGTCTTGGGGCGAGAGGCGGGGTACACCCTGGACAGGTCACCAGTCTGTCGCAGGGCTAACACACAGAGACAGACAACCATTCGCACTCACAGTCACTCTCGCATTCACACCTATGGGCAATTTAGAGTATTCAATTAACCTATCCCCACAAACTGCATGTTTTTGGACTGTGGTAGGAAGCCGGAGTACCCGGGGAGAACCCACGCAAACACGGGAAGAACATGCAAACTCCACACAGAAAGACCCCGGCCTGATGGTGGGATTGAACTCAGGATCAGGCCGGGGTCTTGAAATGTAAAATCATGTTGCGTTTTCATTAGAAAACAATAGCAATTCAATAGTACCGGTAAACAACATTTATTCCTCTTCTCTTTTTGGAGGGGCGGCACCAGGATTTTGCAGAAAGACAGTAAACTCTGGGATTGACAGCGGTCAGAGGGATCACCAATATTTTTAATTTGAAGTGTGTACCTAATGCTCCATTTCACATACAATTGGTACATTTAAAACCCTCAATATGTCAACTAATATATTTACTTTAGCAGTAAATTCATGCATTCTGACTGCAGCTCTATAAGAAGACTACCAGACAACCAGAACAACATAAAATTGTTTAATGGTGGGTAGATTTCACAGGCATCTCCACCTACTTGGTAAGTATATGTAGCCAATTCAGTTTATTTCAGCATCAGACAGTGAACTGTCTGATTGACTTCCTGGATAGTCATGTGCAGTTATCTTGATGACAGCTGCAACTGAACGGGCCAATGGAGATGTGTGGGCTGGGTTAGAATTTGCAGAGGGCCAGAGATATGATTTTTGGCATTGATTTGGGCACACATGTTAGCATATTAATTCAGCAATATTCCTCATGTTGACATCTTCACAAGGACTGTGTGCACAGGCAAAATCTTATTCACACTTCTGCATCCTTTGAAATAAACACAGGCATGGGAAGTCGTGCCATTGAATCATTATCACAAAACAAGAGAAGATAGATGTGAGGGCGCCTGTTGGGTTCACTGGAAATCACTAATGTAACTCAGTCCAGCTTCATGTTTCACTGTGTGTGTTTTTGTTGGTAAAAGACTGTCCGCACCATCTGCTTCCCTTTCTGGTCAAGCATCCAGCAGATATTTGGTTTTATCTTTTCGTCCCCTTGGTTACCACTGATTTAGGCAATTTGTTTGTTACCAAGCTGTATAACTGATCCAGAAGAATTTCTTTGACTCTAATCAACTATAGTAAACTAAACACCTTTCAAAAGTCCACTCAAGCAGCAAAGACGCAGATTGACAGAAAATAAAACTAAATGAACTTTGATTTTCATGAAATAATGTCATGGTTTTGATGACATGAACATGACACGGCAGCTAAACAGCACATGCAGCCCAGGTTTCCATAAACAGTGTAACTCTGAGAAAGGTCCAACCTTTCACCAAGACAACTTTCAGCAAAGAAAATACCCCGTAGTTGACATGGTTACCATTTTTGTGCTTTTAGCATCTTCACTTCATTTCATTGCACTCATTATATTCCCATGTGTTAAATGAGTCCTTGAATATGTATAAAAATGCCTACCAGTATCTCAAGAAACCACTCTGACACAGAGCCACTTAGCTTGAAAGAAGAACAAATGACATGTGACACACAGCGAACCGCGCCAATAAATATCTTTGATGCCACAGGCTGGATTTTTCTTTCCTCTGTTTGGCTAACAAACCGAGTCAAACGCCACCACGGGCTAATTTGTTCATGATATCTGATTTGAAAAGGTGTTTTACAAAAATATAAGCCATATATGTTGGAAGAGGAAAGTTAGTATATACTGAGGAGAATTCAACATAACTGAAAGAAGGATCCCGAACACGACACCTTCAAGTCACTACATCCCCGCAGCTCTCAAAACCAAACAGCAGCCTCAGAGAAAATACATCATTTCTTCCTTGTTGGAAAAAAAAAATCACATTACAATTCAAATGTGTTCATTTAAAGAGGCCTTTTTAAAAACATCTCCAAGGCATAGCGCGCCACACAGTTCTTCGCTGTGGCAGGAAATGATAAATTATAAAAGGGGCCTTACTTCATTAGAGGGTGACATTATTTTGAGAACAGATATTGCGCTATGAGACAGAGTGTACAATAACACAATAACAACCATCAGCCTCCGCCGCCACCACTGCTGCCACCGCCGCCTCCCACCTCAGCCTCTTGCTGTTGACAACCCAGGATTGAATATCTTGTGGAGTGCACCGGAGTGAGCACTGTACACAATACTGTATTGCATTTGCAATAACACAAAAAGATATTTCCCAATGTAGGCCATAATTATTTCTCCCTGCGTAATTTAATCCACCGAGTGCATATTCAATTCCGATCCGGGTTTCTTGGTGTGCTGTGAGGTGTTCAGCGCGATTGTCTCTGAAATTGGATTATGATAACCTGTCACTGCTTTAATTCCATAAGATATTAGAGGTAGTGGTGGTGGAGCAGGGGAGTGGAGTGTATCAAAAAGGATGGCAACGGCGATTGTGCTGGGGGCTCTCTCTCTGAGAGAGATGTGTTTAATGCGTGTTTCATTCTGTGTTTCCTCAGGGGGGTGAGGGGAATAATGTGTGTCTAGTCTGACCTCTCGACACACTTTATTTCCTGATCTCTGCCACAGCCTTTAAATATCCATTAACAGACACAGTGAAGGGAGTCCAGGAGGGTGGAGGTGGGGTAGCAGTGGGGCAAGGAGGGTGGAGGGCTCCAGAATACTCATTTCTGCTTGTTATGGACTGCCAACAGGTCTCCCTGCATTTCTCATTGCTGTCTTGCTAATGGATGGGGTCAAATGGGTTTCTTCTTCTGTCTCCTGCTACAGTTTTAATCATCTTCAGCAGTCTTGGAAAGCGTTTTTGATCCACCTTATTTGCAGAAGAGTTGAAGGGTCAGTTTACCTGAATTGAAAAAGGGACATGGTCAGGCCAACTGGTGTCAAGCTATGCACACAGTTTTTGAACAATGTGTCAAGACACTGAAATATGAGCTTTGAATCAACTAGAGAAGCTACTGAACAGCACATCTCAAATTCAGTCTTTTGAAATTAACTTTATTTATTTTCTTTAA
>VURO01021132.1:0-15259 GCA_015108175.1 Pelvicachromis taeniatus
GTGCACACACACTCTCTCTCTCCCACACACACACACACACACACACACACACACACACACACACACACACACACACACACACACACACACACTGCTCTGCATACTCGCAGCCAGGTACACAGTGGATGTGAATATGCCTATTCCACCAACACATTCCCACTTACACTTGAAGACATGCACTTGCATACATAAACTCTCTCATAAACTTGCACAAATACACAGAGTCTGAACAGAGTTATGAACTCTGTCTTCTGCACGCTAGTTTGTAAGTGTTGTATTGAGTTTATCGAACAATGTGGGCAGACTGCTGCTCTTTTGTTGTTCCTTCACCCCACGAACTCTATAATATGCTAGCCTCTCTCACTTCTAATGCTTACTTACTGTACGCGGCCTAAGGCCCAAGCTAGCATACTCTTGCGTTGAATAACCGCCACCTCCACCCTCTCCGCTCCCCATCCCTCCTTAATAACTCTATAACTCACCTCAGCCTTAGATTTAATTGCTTATCTGTGTGTAAACGTATTAACCCTCTGCTGTATCTGTTTTGCTGCCGTCCCGGGGGCCCGACAAGCCTCTCTGACTGCCGTGCCTTACATCCAATGAATAGTCCTTCTCTGAGCGGTAATAGGGAATCAGCATCGTAGCAGCAAGCATTGGCGGCGTGTAAGAGATAAATCAGATTGGGGGTCTTGCTTTGCCAGTTTATTGAATCTAAATTGCGTGCGCGCTTGGCCCCCGCCGGCCCTACACGGCCCATCCATCTCCCGGCTGATAATGGAGCGGGCCCGATTCCACCTGGTGGGAGCATTATTACATTTCCCCTCTAACGAGACCCAGCTAATCCTGCCAAGGGAGGAGAACAGAAGAGGGGAGAAACGAAGAGAAGAGAGAGGAGTGAAGGAAAATGTTGGGGGAGGAAGAGAAGAAAAGAGAAAAAGTAGGGAGGAGGAAAGAGATAGAAGAGGGTTTAAAAAAAAAAAAGAAAGGGAAAAAAAAAAGATCCATCCTGGCATCCTCCATCTACCTCCCACTCTCCTGCCTTCTCTCTTTCACACTTTTTTCCTTTCTGTTGCTGCGCATAAAACATCTTCCAGCGCCATCACAGCTACATAGCCCCTGGGCCCCTGAGCTGCAATTACACTCATAATCACAATGCGATTTCACTGACACTCTCCGCCCCTTCCCACTGCCTTCCCTCCTCTTTCCCTCCACCCCTGCAGCCAAGACTGAACGAAGTCTAAATGAAGTGAAAGGCCTCTCCTCTCCCAACAGCCGGCCGTTTATTACCTGCTTTAATAAAAGTCCATCACAGAATTATCCGACAATGAACTGGAGCCGCTAAGTTGCCGAGAAAGATACTTCCAATAAGCAACGTCTACGCGCAGATGCGCCTATGCGCGTCGTTGCTGTTAATTCATTTTACATGCATTTTGCACCTGTAATGTTAACAGGCTTTTCATGCTAGTGCAGCGAAGTATGTTGCTTTAATGTATTTTTCTGTAGTTAATCTTTTTTTTTTAAAGCAGAGCTACTTATTGATGTAATTAAATCATATCCCTGGCTCAGCGCTCAGGCCTACTTTCATTGTTTTGAGGGGGCAGGAGCCCCGTGAGGCAGTGCACTGATGAGAGATGGATAAACAGTTTGATTTTCTGCTATCGCCCCCAGGCGCAGTGTACTGGAGAGATGAGCAAGAGAAGGAAGAGAAAGCATTAAAAACGAGGAGGGGTGGGATAGGGCAAAACAGAAGGAGAGAAGCAAGCGAGAGGATAAGAGAACCTGTTGGGGGAGGGATGAAGGGATAGAGGTGGAGGATAAACATGCAAAGAAAAAGAGGCGACAAATCACTCCTGTTGTTTTGTGTACACGTTTGTGTGCACAGAGGCGAAGCTTTGCCTCTTATTTTTGCTTGTTTGTCTGTTTCCCGTGCTGTTTTAGTTCCTCCTTTATCGTACATGGCCCCCGTATATCTGCCGATCTCCCTCTCCCTTTTTTCCCTCCTCTTTCTCCCCGTCTCCCTTCCACTCCATCACACCACCAATACCGCTCTGTCTCCTACCTGCCTCTCGGTAGCCCCGAGCAAAGAGTGAACTGAAGAACACAGAGGAGTTCACACAAACACACGCATGCACATCTGTGCACACAGGCAAGAAAACTCGTGAAGGATGGTGCAGATCTTCTCTCCCCCCCCCTCTTTTTTTCATTTGGCACATTCACACAGACACAAACTTACTAAATTATGACTGTGTTTGCTAAGAGAAATAGATTGGCTGCTGTTGATTTGGTTAGGCTTGCTCCCATGCGCATACACATACATGCACCCGTCATAGCTGAGGGAGGTAGTGGAGGGTTCAGTCATCCATGTAGAGTCATTGTTAGTAAAGATGCGGAACCTCCAGACTTAACCAGCCGTAACAGCAGTGTGACGGGTTCTTTGTCTAAGCCAATTACTGAACAAAAACAGCAGCACAGTCACAGAGAGACTGGCACAACCCATGGCCTCCTGCATCCAAACACACACCGACACATACACGGGCCTATGTATTGTATTTTTATGTAATATATTTACTTGCAGTATAACTAATACACAAAGTCAGGCACAAAATGAGAAGCGTGCGCTGAGCACACATGCATATGCAGACACCTCGAGCAGTACAATAAACCACATTTGGACACCCACAGCTGTGCCCTGACACAAACATGCTGTAAGCGCTCACAAACACTTACACCCACTCTTATATTGTATTAACTTCCCCAAAAACAGTGCAGCGCTCTCATTCTCTTCCTCCCCCTTCCCTCTCGTCGGCTCACTCTCTTCTTCTGTTTCTCTCCCTCTTTTTTTTTCTTTTTTTTTTCTCAAAGTTTAAACTCATTAAGTGTAATGATATTGGAGACTCAATTTTACATAGCTCACTCATCAACCAAGTGAGATAGCAATAAAGGCGAATGGCTCCGCTGAGGCCCTAACGCTGCAAAATAAATGATGCGCCGCAACGGAAATGTAATTAATTTAGAGGCAGTATTGATAGTCCTGCCATACACGGCATTATATTCTTTAATGTGGCTTAACATCTTGATTATTCAGGGGGAAAAGGTGGAGGAAAAGGGAGCGGAGACAACACGATTCATGATGAGACATGCGTAAAATGCCCTGACGAGTGTTTACTCCCGCTGCCTCACTTTCTCTTAAGCTTTTCATTATGCCAAGACGATAAACACCTCTCAGGAAGAAATGCTGACTTTTACAGCAGCATGAAGGGAAAGCAGTGAAGGGGTGCTGCCTGATATGGAGAGGAGGATAAGGCATCATTCATATTTTGTGTATTTCCAGGCATACTGTTTATTCAGTGACGAATTCTGTGAAAATTCCCTGCATTTCCTCTCTGATGAGCACGCTTGTTTCAAAATACAGACAAAAGATATGTATTTATTTTAGAGGTGCTCAGGTTTAATTGAAAGAAAGGGTTTGGATTGAATTTATTTGTATTTTCTACAGGATAACAAAATGTTCATATATCTTTGATCATTATTTAGAATCAATTGTTTATTGCCGAATTGATTATTAATATGATATACGTCTTTCCTTTCAGCTAAGACTGATGAAGTTTTGAAGGCCAAAGTTGCCAAAAGAGAGGAGGAGGCCCGGAAGAAGCTTGAAGAAGGTGAGTGGTACGAGTTTGTGTGCTTTTGTGTTCCCGGTAATGTCGGCACCAATACAAAACCAGTTTTGATTTGGCAAGGCAAGTTCAAAGAAAAATAGAAAAAAATCAAAGCCTGAACCATTAACTATAGCAAAAACTGCAAAATTAGAGACGTTGGCAAGATTGAGCAGTGGAAAGAATAAAATAGTTCATTCTAATTATATTACTAGTAATCTTTGTTCATATTTTGTTCTCTATTAAGAGCCATCAATATTAATTTTGAGGAGTGGTAAACATGAAACAGAAAACAGACAAAATTGTGGGCTGTAAGACATCTGTTGCTCAACTTCGGTTTTCTACACGTTTGTCTAAAATCAGCAGGATCAGGTGTAACTGGTAAACAACAAAAAGGCAAAATTGTTGCACGTTTGCTCAGACATATTTTATAAAGCTTAGTGGCACGTAAAAAAGCAAACGTTTGAAATGCTATGAAGTGATAGAGAACAAAATGTAGTCTTCATTCCTATAGCAAGAAATCCCTCCGTGCTCGGCAGCATTGGGGATTTTAATCTAATGTGTTTACATTAACAGATTAGCATCCCATCTTATGCTTTCACACACCATCTATACTTTGCGAAACATGGATTCGGAGCTGCTGATTAGTTTTTATTAGGACAGTAATTTACATAAAACAACGCTGATAGAAAAGTAGAAATACACACAGCATTGCAGGCAATAAATCTATCCCGAATCCTCCACTACCACCAGGAAGGACATGCAGACACACACACACTCACAGACACACATATACACATTCAAATTAAGTCAAGAGTAATTTGCAGTGGATGTGCTAACACTAATAAAAGCCCATAGATAGAATAATGACCCTGGTCCCTTTCTGACCAGCACGATATAAATGAGAATATCAAATGCGGTGTTATCAACAAACTGTGTGTGTCTATGTGTACATGCACACACAGGCTTGTGTAGTCGTGTCATTTCTTTTTTCCAATGTTTTATATTTATGGACTCTCACTCTTTTCTTCTTGTATAATGTTTTGTATTTACGTCAAGGATGCATGGCAGTGTGACCTTTAAAGTTAGCTGACCTTTTAGCCAAATGAAAGTCCAGCCATCAGAAACTAATTAGCCCTGCACTCTTACTTTAGTCCCCCAGTAGTGGGAGGAATTGATTCCCTCCTCCTCTGAATTGCACCCTGTTTTTGTCCTTTTTTTGTTTGTTTGTTTGTTTTTCAGCCTCTCATTTTTCATGTTCATTTTCATATTACTCCTTTTTTCTGGTCTAGTGCACTGTCTCTACCTTTCTTTTCCTTGTCTGCATTTGCCCTCCTCACCTGCACCTCCAGCTCTCTTTCTGTGTCTTTCTTACTCTGTTTTTTCGCTTCTCTGTATGGAAGCATTGCCAAAGTGGTGACTAAGTGTCTTGCTTGGGGCAACAGATCAAGGCTCCCAGTCAAATAGCTTTCTTAAGCAAAGTTCACACTGCACCGTTGCCTCTTTTTAGAATCAGTTGACTCTTTCTCCCCTTTGCTCAAAGCTCCCTCTACCCTCACTCCAACTGTTCTTTTTGCGTGGAGAAAAAAAGGTGTTGTGCTCGACTGTAGTGGAGCAGTGCAGTACAGCATACTGAACAGGCACTGCCTTGGAGGATGATCATTTTATTCCTTTCCCCCTGCACAGGGACACAAGAAGTGAGATCAGAGAGTCACGACAAAGTGGCCCTGATGACTCGCCCTTGTCTAGGCACCAATAGGAGCCACCGTCACAAATACACACGAGCACGTATGCACAAGCGGCGTCGGCTAGCTCCATCCTCTTCTGCCTTTCCTTCCAGCACATTGAAAAATGGAGGAGGTGGGCCACTGCTGCTGCTAAACAGCAGATCACCAAAGTTCTCCTGATTCCCTGCAGGGGCTCTCAGAGGTCAACACAACTAGAAAGTTTACACTTGAACCGCTAAGTCAACTGAAATGAGAAAACCTTTTAAACAGAATGGAGGGGAGAAGTGAAGAACACTACCACCTACACTCCTCGTTCATAAATAGATTCACATCCTAGACTGGCAATGTGTTTGAGTTAGTTTAGCCCTAATCGAAACCATCGAGATCTGATTCATGTGGATGCTATGATATGCAAGCTATTATTGTAGCGAACTGTGGCTGCATACTGCGGAGCCCTGAGAGAAGAGAGGGGTTTTTATCAGCAGGGTTTACTGACAGAGAGGAAGGAGAGGATCAATAACTGGCCCTGTGGTCATCAGTTAACAAAGTAGTCTCCACTTAAAAGGAGTGTTTGGCTCTCTGGTTAAGGGCAGCCAGATGATGCTAGCGGTTGAAAAAGGAAACATATGATATGAAAGGGTGTGAGAATGAGAGGGGTGGATGATTCCTTTGTTAGTTGCATGCCTTGTTTAGGCTATTAAAGCTGAGAGATGCTGTTTGTTTGCCCAGGGGGCTTTTAGCTAACGTGGTGAGTCCAGCTATAATAAGATGGACTGACTGCTTGGTGTATTTGTGTGTACGTACGTGTGTGTGTGGACTGTACTATCAGCTGGCACTTTTATAACTAGAGTCAGTGTGTGTAGTAGTACTATATGTCCGGCTGGAGAGTAAACCGAATATGTTAAATTACACCCATGTACCTGTTACACTGCTGTGTGCCTGTTGGAAGAAATGTGGAAATATCTTTCACTACAACCAACACTGACAAAATTGTATCTAGTAATTAATTCATACCAATGTTCACTGGTAGATCAAATGAGTGTAAAATATAGTTATTACTATTTGCATATTGAAATGATTTTTTGAATATGTAAATTTTTTAATACTATTCCCAATAATAATAATAATCTAAAACCCAAGTATAGTCAGTTTATTATGATATATGTCACAGAAAATTATGAGAATATCACAGGTACCCATGAAGACAAAATCATAAATTATTACCAAAATACAGAGAGTGATTTTCAGCCAGTCAGTCTCTTTATCTACAGCACTCTGCAAGAGTCTTGTGCCACCTCTTATTTCTTTATAGTTTGCTTTCAAGGAGCCAGACGTTCTTGTAATTTTTTAAAAGTGGTCTTGAGCAATAGTTCTCTAGGTTTTTGAAAGGTCTTTCAAAGTTTGCCTTTGTACATTTGTTGCTTTTTTATTCATTTTCAGTTTGGTCTTTATATCTGGCCTTTTTCAGAGGAAGATTTTTCGTTGTTTTTTTATTGTGATGGCGCTTAAAACTCAACCAGCAATCATTCATACATAAAACAACACCTAACTCGAGGGATTAACAACATAACAGAATCAGAGTTCTTTATTAATCCCAGAGGAAATTATGTAGTCACAGTTGCTCCAAGACAGTAAGGCAAACAAGCTAAAGTACCAACAGTATATTATAAAATACCTCTGTATACAAATAGCTCTAATATATAAATATCCCTGATATATTATTAAAAGAAATATAAAATATAAAGTTGATTTTGAGGTGTCCCACTTATCATACTGAATAATTTTCTAAGGAATGTGCAGACATTAAGGGCAAACAACCAGTTTTATGTAGGACGTTTAGGGATTTCTTTCCTAGTGGAAGGGTTGAACAGGCTATACTTAAGGAAGGGAAAGAGGAAGGGGTGTTTGAGGTATGCCAAATTAAAAATGAGTGGCAGCAGGGCTTGTGGCAAAATGAATCCAAATTAGAAAATTTTGGTTCAAATTGTAGTTGGGAGTAAAATGGTTTGGGGCTGCATTTTAGCCAGTGTTGTTGGGGAGCTAGTGAAAATTGATGGATGTACCATCAGGTTATGATCAACCATGCAATACCATCTAGAAAGTATTTTAGCATGACTATGATCCTAAACACACTGCGATTGCAGTTAAAGCATACGTGGCTAGGAAAACACAACACAACTCTATCAGACATGGATTGGCCTCCTCGGTGTGTTAGATCATCTTGACAGAGAAGAAAAATAAAGGTGGTCTTAAGCTCTATTTTTGCATTAAATGCATTTCCATGTGTGCACCGATTTCTCGTTTTCCTGGCAAAATATAAAGAAATGAGGGATGACTGAAGACCTTTGCGCAGCACTGTATTTATAGTTTATTTCAAATACATATGTGTGTTTCAATCTGCGTAGCTTCTGCTAAACAGCGTAACCTCTTCAGTTTCAGGCACGGTCTCCGCAGGTGTATGCTCCAATCTGGAAAACTTTGATGGTGTACTTAAAACATAACGAGAAAGCCTCCAATGCAGTAATGTTCTTCATCATACCGAGCCTCATTAGGTTTAATTAAGATGTTATGTCAGCTCTTGCGTTTGTGTAACCAAAAAAAGAGGTAACACATTGACTAGCTGACATTAAAATTTGTGTCAAATTCTGGGTGACCCCGATTAATTTGTTCAGACTGACATGCTGTTTGAAAAGCCTCCAAAAACAGCGCTCTCTCAACATTATTGTCTCGTGAAATTTGGGTCATGTGTGTCTTTTTATCGAGCTCTGATTTTTTTCATTTGTGTAGCCATTCTTCAACATTCATATTTATGTAATTGTGGATTGGACACTAGCCTATAGCCTGCAGATGGTATTTGAGCCCCGAACCTGCACTTTTCCCATTACCTCAATCCACCACCAGATTGGGAGATCATATATTTTAATGAGACGTATAATAGCTCTTTAACCCATATCATTAGGGGAATATATACCTACCGTTTGCTCTTTTGGCAGTTAAACGAAAGGACTGTTTCCCTAATTACGCTGTGTGTAGGACAGGTCACGAGTTGGGTGTGTACCTGTCTGTGAGTGTGTCTGTGTTCAGGAGTTATATGACCATTAAATATTCAACCACAGCCCCCCCGCTCCAGCCCCAACCCTCCCTCGACCCAGCATCCATTAACGCCTCATCACCATTTAACTAGCTCTGTTGTCAATCACCACAGGGCCTCGGTTGAAACAGAAAATGTCTGGATTTGGTTTCCTGTCTTACTTGTTCTACATATATAAAAAAAAAAAAGTGAATGAGAATAAACACCCTTTCTAACTGAACGATACCTCGGTCAAGGACAATCAATATAACTGAATCATTAAAGGTGAATATGCCTTCACTGTAATTTGTCTGATATAATATCTCTCTTTTTAGGTATGATTACATACCGTACTAAACAATTTGGCAGTCAGCTAAAATTTCAACTCCGCATGCAAACCTCTTCATGCAGCGCACTGGTGTGGGTGTCCATAATAAATGATGTGATCCCTTTTTCTAATTGAAAATAATAACTAATCCATGGATAACAAGCTCTTGTATAATCCAAAGCCATATCCCTTCAGTTCTGGCCTATCTCGGCTGTAATAAAAGACAGGAAATGAGAGGCAAGTGAGAGTGGTGGCTTGGACATTGACGCTTAATGTAATCTGCCTTGAAATCAAATTATTTGACCTGGAAAGCCTAACAATACAAAACTCCTGCCAGGCTGCTGTTAAATATTTAGCACGTGCCTGTCATGAATACAAATGGCGCGCAAATTAGAATCTACAGGCGCGTGACCCTCATATCACACCCTCGGTGCATGGGGGGCTGCCTCTGCTTTAAATGTTTTAATTACCGGTGCCGCGGTGTGGTGTGGCGTTACCTCGCCGAGCAGCGTCACTTGAAGGACAAGCGGTAAAATTCAACTGCTGGTAAACACAAGTGATCTGGTGTCCGTGATCTTATCGTATTAACTAAAACATAAGGATGCAATAGGAGGAATTTTGCCAGGCTATAATTATAGTTCCTAGCATTCTCCCTCAGAGTAGACATCATACTTTATTTTATTTATTTTTTTAACCTGTGTTCTTTCCACCGGCTATATGATCTACCCGAGCACTCGAGGGAGGCGCTGTATTGCTCTTGTGCACTCTGCACTGAAGGAAGATCCATCTCAGTGATTTTGATGTAAGAAAATCTGGTTTGTATCGATTCGGCATTGATCAGCGGAGTTAGCCTCATCTCCTGTCGTTACTTCAGATAAATGGCCTTATTTGTTGTGTTATTATGTTCAACACAATCATGCCAGGAACAGTCAGAGGAATATTGAACCGACACTTCATTGGCTTCATGGGCTCCATTTGTTCCAGGAATTAAAGGATGTTTTCTGCCAGTATAGCGCCACATTGAAAGTGGAAAAAGAGAGCATATTGACAATCAATTACACCTTCACTTTAAAGGTCTTTTTCAAACACAGTCCTTCAGAAGAATGTTCCACTTTTTTTTTCTTTTTTTTTATCCTGCCTAAATAATGATTGATTTGGAGATGAATAGTGCTACAGTGCCTCACTCTAGCCATCTCTCTTTTATTTGCTCCTCTCTCCTCCCTATTCATTCAGGTTTGTGGTTCCCCCCACGTTGAAATGATTAGTTATGCAAGGCTTGTAAGCACTGAATCAGAGTTATGGTCCCTGGGGAAATAAATTTGGCAGAAAATCAGTGTGAGAAGATTTAATTATCACGAGGAGACCTTTTTTCCTTGCCTTGGCCCACTGAAGCCCAAACTCGTCTCCTCTCTCTCTCTTTCTTTCTCCCGTTCTACTCTGAGCTCCACACTCTGCAGCCAAAAAAGCCCTGGCGTGCAGCATGCAAGCCAGCCCTCTCCTTGCCTTCCTTCTCCTCCCAATTTGTTTCATTACACGGTGATAAGCCAAGCAATTACTGCTTTATTGATTTTTCATCACTGCAAATTTAAAGTTGATTTTTTTTTTTCCTCCCTTCCTCCTCCCACCTCCACCTACCTCTTGGCCCCCCATTTTTCGCTGAGCAGTGGCTCAGGAAGGTGATTAGGTGACCCGCCTGTCCTAAGCGCTGCTGGGCGCCGCAGAGGTGTGGAGGTGAATGCCGAATTCTGCTAACCCCATTTGACCCCTTGTTGTCCCAGGGTAATGGGATGCTGATGCCGCCCAGTGTGGCTGTTAAATCGCAGCTATGGAGCCTACAACCTAATCATTTCTATAAGGATATCTATGGAATGACATGTTTGACTCGGTAGCGGCCGGGCTATCTCTGCCGTAGGCTAGATTACGACAAAAATTGACCATGCAAGCTTCCATCTTGTGTTCATTCAGGTCAAGCAGACAGATGATTGACAGCACCCTTTTGCCCTCCATGATTGGTAATCGTTTCTTGGGTCACCCTTATCAATTAACCCACTGCCAGTAAACCGATGTACGTTCAGCAATTTTGCATTGAGTCACAGGCTTGATATTTATTCCAGATTTCCTCTCCTTTCCATTTAGATTAATGACAGCTTTGGGAAAATTTGTTGAAAATTAAGACACTTAATGTGGACTTCTTTCTTGATCAAATTAAAATTAAAAACTGGCGTAACACTCACATATTTAATCAGGTTCCAGCAAATGATTTTGGTGATTAAGAGTAATTTTACACAGTTTGATTAAAAAATGAGGAGTGATATGAACATTTTGGCCCAGGAATAAGAACAGTGGGTTAGCATTACACCAGCAGTTTGACCCCATAACTAATAACATTCCTAGCATGTGAAAATGACGCACGCACATACACACTCACGTACACGTGTATGTCTGGACATGATCACACACAGTCTAACAGGGTGGTCAGACTGCTGTGATTAGACACACCCTCAGACTGCTACAGGTCAAAATGCTGGCATCCTGGGTGGCTGCGGCCATGTGGTGGCTCCTGCAAGGTTTGTCATTGACATCAGAGGTCAATGAAGTGTGCATGTGTGTTTTGTTTAGGGAAGCTCTGATATGAGGCTGTGGGTGTATCATTTTATAAATGTGTAGTGTGAGCGATTGTGCTTTTGAAATACCTGGAATGAAGTCGTGGCAGTCCGGTGGGTGTGAATGGTGGGTATTTTTAGGGCGAGCATATATTTGTCTGCAAAGAAAGCAACATAGTCAGAAAACTAGTGATGTAATAATACTGCTGGCATTAGCATATCAGTTTTAATTTAGAGTAACATTCTGGCTTACTCTTCAAAATATCTATGTTTAATTATCAGGGTTGTCACAATACTCAATACTGACTAAACTTGATATAATTTTCAATACTACAGGAAAAAATCTGTTTTATATATATATGTGTGTGTGTGTGTGTGTGTGTGTGTGTGTGTGTGTGTGTGTGTGTGTGTGTGTGTGTGTGTAAAGATTAGAAAAATACAAATATAACATCAATCATGACACTATTTGTACGTTTTTTGAGGTAGTGCAAAAAATTAATGAACATAAGATACGCATCTGGCACATTTTCTAAGCAAAAATATCAACAAAACACTGTATTTTTAGGTTGTCTGATTTAGTGATAGGCTTCTGGTGACTTGGCATCATGTTTCTGTTTTTGATCAAATAGAGCTGATAAGGTAGGCTGCCAGTGTTTTTGTCTAGCTGCTTGCATAAAAGGCATAAAAGATCGATTTAGCTGCTGTGACATCATCCGCTGGTTTCTGAATTCTCATTTTGAAGTTTTGAGATTAGCATTTCCACAGTCGCCATCTTGGTTTAAAAAAACAAACAATAAAAAAAAACGGTTGTGATGAGGAGAGGCGGGTCTTACTGTGAAATTGTTTGCTTATTGGGTAACAGCTTGTCAATTATAAGTCGTTAATTAATAAGCATACCTCAGGTAATTCTCCATTATGAAATGTAGTTTGTTTGTGGTTTACAGAATGAATTCAGTGTTTTATTCAAAGCAATATCAGCCCACAAACTCATGAGCAGTGTGTTTATAGAGTCAGGGCAGAGAGCTGTTTTCCCCATAGACAGTATTAAACATTGACATAGCTGCCATAACATCACCTGTGACGGGTTTCTGAACTCCTGTTTTCTGCCATCACTGTCTTGGTTGCAAACAAACTAGATGTGATGAGGAGGGGCAGGTCTGACTTGTGGTTGGCAAGTCATTAGTCAGTGACACTTGTGTGGTTTCATACATTGATAATCTACCATTTTGAAACATAATATGACAAAGATTTTCAAAATAGACTTAATTTTATATTCAGCGTAACCTAAAATCATGTTACCTTCTAGATGCCTCTGAACTTGGAGGTTGGAAGTAGGGATGGGACAACGCGTCGACGTAATTAATTTGTAAGTCACAAATACACAACAGTGGCAGTACACATAAGTTTTACTCCTGTTTACGAACACTGCCGCCATCTTGGATTGTTAAGGTTGCTGGGGAGGTTGCTCCAATTTCAGCGGCTCATTAGGGGAGAGGCTGTGTATGTAATTCAGCAGTCATTTTTAATATTGATCAGTTTCTGTCTGTCTTTTATTAATTTCTGAGTTGACGGGGCTTTCCAGATTCATATTCCAACTGGGAACTTGGAAATTCCGACTTATTCTGGAACGCACCATCAGTGACTCAGGCCATAAACTCAGCTGGAGAGTGTTTATAGAGGTCAAGCCTGAAAGTTTTGTTGTTGTTGTCCATCCATTCTCAGCCGCTTATCCTTTTCAGGGTTGCGGGGGGTGCTGGAGCCTATCCCAGCTGTCTTAGGGCGAGAGGCGGGGTACACCCTGGACAGGTCGCCAGTCTGTCGCAGGGCTAACACAGATAGACAGACAACCATTCACACTCACAGGCAATCTCACATTCACACCTATGGGCAATTTAGGGTTGCAATTAACATTTCCCCATTGTTGTTGTTGTTTTTTTCCAAAAAGATTTCTCTATGACAGAAAATCTTTTTGTAACCACAGCTAGCGCCATCTGGTGTCCTCCAGATAGAATGCAGGGTTAAGACACTTTATAAGGCGTTTATTAGAAACTGGCGTCAATCAGAGACAGGCCACTATTAGAAGATATACAGTATTAGCCATAGATGCTAACTTAACTGAGCAAAAGGCTAACGTGGTTATCAGGCAGTTGCTAATAATGTGCACTGGCCAGGTTGACATTTATGATAACTGTTTAATACTTTAATGAAACAGTTGAAACAGGAGCTTTACTGACCTCTTGGAATTCCTGTTTTCTAACCATTTTTTCTTCTTTTTTTTCTTTTTTTTTGACAAGTCATTTAGTGGCCTTTGGCTATAATCAATCATGTATGAGGACGGTGTTTGGAACATATAATTATTATCATTATTATTATTATTATTATTGGTATTATTATTATTTAGGACAACAACAAAAAACACAGTGGCATAGTTTGCTGATAGTCTTGCTCCTGTAGCTCATTTAGCTACATCTTTCCCCATTAGCATCAGGACAGCTCTAGACTGGTGAGACATGGATCTGGGTGCACCGTAGATAATATAGGGAAAGTGTCTCTCTAGCCCTTACTCACAAACTGTATAGCTGACAGGTATTAAACATGTTAGGATGGACTTAATCAGGACAACAGACAGCTTTTGTGTCTGTCTGTGACCAGTCTTGTGGGGTGGCCAGTCTTGTGGGGTTTCCAGTGTATCCCACAGATATCTACACAACAGATAACTGCTGTCTGTGCCAAGACTTGCTGCACAGTTTGTGTCTAAATGTCTGAATATAAACGTAGATCAATTTAAAACACTAAGAGACCATTTGCTTGCATGTTCCTAATTCCCACTGAGACACGAATTGGTAAATACTACTTGGACTACAAAGCGAAATGAGAAAGCTTTCAGTAAAATTAAAATTGGTCATATGCAGGTATCTGTTTATAGAAATCTAGAATTGACTAGACACCAGAGTCAGAAAACTATTCATGCATTTCCTTCCTATAATTTAGATAATTAGAGAGTCATATACAGCGAGGGGTTTGGGATGTACTTCGAAATGATAATGTCACTTTTGTTTTGTTTTTTTGAATGATTCCCTCCAATAATGTGGAATAAAGGAGAGTAATGCTCTACACAGTGCCAAGGTTATTAGTCTACAACTGAGGTCAAGAGAGGAGGAGGTAGGAGGACATTTGCCTAATTAATTGCTACTCAGACACACACACACACACACAGCCATGACCTTTACTAATATAGTTTGTAGCAGACCACACAAACAGGACCCTGTCCCTTTTCCTGTGACTGACACACACACACACACGCGCGCGCACACACACACACGGTTATAGCCAGCAGACTTAAAGGGAGACTCCATTACAGCTCAACTTAGGGAAAAGAGCTGCTTGCTTGATGGCTACATGTCAAGAACACTGCAGGTGTGTGTGTGTGTGCGTGTGCGTGTGCGTGTGTGTGTGTGTGTAGGTGGTCATGTACCAGTGTTTGAGTCTGTTTCCAGGATTCTGATTACATCACTTTCATTTTAAAGACCTTGCTCCAATTAAGTAATTAGTTGCTTGGTGTTTCTGTAATTATAGAGTTGTTCATAAAAGAGCTGCTGACCAGCCAGGGATTGAAAAATGGAGAGCACTGCACTTTTTTCGACACACACACATGCACTCACACACACACATTCTAGTTTAAAATCAAGTTAATGCAGTCAAATCCTTGTTATTTCTGGTAAAGGGCAGGGCTGGACTCCGTATTTCTAATCACACTAAAACAGCACTGTGCTTAATAAAGGGCTTGAGACTCACAGATGGATTGGCAATTATTCTACTCACGGCTTCTGAAAAGTAAGAAATGAAAAACATTTGAAATATATTTAAAGTATACA
>VURO01021132.1:15279-43792 GCA_015108175.1 Pelvicachromis taeniatus
CCCTCTAAAAAAAAAAAAAAAAAAAAAATATATATATATATATATATATATATATATGTATACATGTGTGTGTGTGCGTGTGTATTTAATTATATTTACATGTCTACCTCCTGTTCTGTATTCAGTAGAGATACAGTGTTTGTTGAATGAATTTTCATCCGTGTATGTTCCTAAATTCATTTTTCCTCACTAACTACATCGCTGAGTTTCTTGGGAAATCCTTTTGCGCACTATGCTGATAAAATCCCTAAAATAGCAAAGTTCATACAAGCAGCATAGTCCTAAATTCTGTGATAAACTGATTGAATGTAGGGAGACAAAATTTTTTAGGAATGCCACCAATCCTCCCCCCCAACATGGGACTGACAACAGAGAAAGTGGCAGTGATCTTGAAGATTTCACCAGTCAGCCTGTGAAAGCTTCACTATTTAATGAGATTCTGTGATGCTGCCCAGACTCAGAACATCGACTAACACTCACACTATTTTTTTTCCTCACTAACACTCACACACACAACAAGAGAAAAGCACTCACCTGGTTTTAGTTATCGCACTTTGTTCGTACCAGCACTGCACAGTCAAGTCAGCAGGAACCTGCAGGACTTGGTTAGGTATTTCAGATAAATAACTAACCTATTAGCAGAAAATATACATAAATACTTTTAAAAAATCTGTCTTACAAAGTAAATGTTACAAGCCTGAAAGTGAAAAGTGTAATGTCGACATTAAATCAACATTATTCTCTAATTCTCTGATTTATGTTTAATTGCTAATGTAAATTTAAGTATTTTATGATTGAGATATTCTTTTATTAATATTATGAATTGTCAGAAAAATTGTTAATGGATGGGTATTAATTTAACATCTTTCTACTTTTCTCAAAACGTTTCTTTTAGTTATCAACGTGTTTTATATGATACTGGGATTGCATGACATACATGTACAAACATACACTGAATAGCCACTTTGATATTAGCACAAATATATAATCAGCCAATCACATGGCAGGAACTTGATGCATATAGGCATGTAGACATGGGCAAGATGACCTGCTGACGTTCAAACAAGCATCAGAGTGAGGAAGGTGATTTAAGTGACTTTGAATGAGGCATGGTTGTTGGCATCAGAGCTGGTCTGAGTATTTCAGAAATCACTGATCTACTGGGATTTTTCACGCACAACCATCTCGAAGGTTTACAGACGACGGTCTATAAAAGACAAAATATCTAGTCGGCAGCAGTTCTCTGTGAGAAAATGCAGCAGTAACTCAAATCGTAACAAGTGAGGTGTGTAGAGGAGCATCTCTGAACGCACAACGTATTGAACCTCGATGCAGATGGGCTGCAGCAGCAGATGACCATGCTGGGTGCCACTCCTGTCAGATAAGAAGATCAAACTAAAGCTCCAGTTCACACTTGTTTGGCAATCATTCCTTATAATTAAAGTCTATGCGCATCGCAGTATGATTGATGCATGGACAGAAACATAGACTTCAATCTGTCTGTTTCATTATAGGCACAGGCCACCAAAAGTAGGGGCTAAACACATAAAATTAATCATAGTAGCAGGATTATACAGTACATTATATAGACAGCCGGGTCAGTTGAGGAAAGGAAGAGGATAGATGAGCAGAATGGGGGTTGAATGGCAGAGGAGAGAAGGGTGAGTATAGAGGGAGGAATGGAGATGTGGAAGGAGATAGCCAAGCGTGGCGCGTGGCTGCCATGTCATCCTGTCATTAGCAGGTTGTTTGGGTCTTTAATTCATCATTCAGACCTTTATTGACTGGAGAGTGGGAGATCACTATCAGCAGGAGACGCTACAAAAGTGTGTGTGCGTGTGTGTGAGAAAGAGAGACACTCAGTCACCAGCTGCTCTTCATTTCCTCGTGCCAAATAGATATCACATAAGATCATATAAACATATCACATGTAATGCCAAGGTCAAATTTTATTCAAGGCTGTTTGATCCAAAGAAAACTATCATATATGGTTTGCTAAGTTTCACCGTAGTGTTTCTATCAGGGTGGTTTTAGTCAGACAGCTGAGTATTAGTGATGTGTGACAGGCTTTTGATGACTGTGACAGAAGCTGACAGGACAGAAAACTCCACAGAGACCGGTCGACACTGATAACAAGTTGAGCACCGCAGGGGATCACTTGGCCTGTGTTTGTACTGTGGTGGATGGCGCATTGTTGGAGGACATGGGTTTATAAAGACATGTGGCTGTTTTTGAAAGGGGGTGGTGGAGGGTAGCATATGAGTGACTGCATTTTGTGTGTGTGCGCGTGGTCTCATGGGAAACCACATTAGACTAGCTTAGCCACCTGCTCTGTCAGTGGACATCTCCCCGCTCACTTACAAACTCATATATACATACCCCCCCCCCCCTTCGGGAGACAGACTTGGGACATCTGGCTCAGAGTGTCACAATTTTCCTTTTTTTTTTTAACCTGTTGACCCCAGGCCGCCACAGGCATCAGCATCACATTTTGTCATTGTTGTAACACCACATTTGGCGGTCTGCTGCCTTATAATCAACAAATTCACACAGAGGATGTTGCTGATCTATTTTTGTCATTTCTCACTATCCTCATTTCCACGCTTTCTCGCTCTCTGTATGTCCCTTCATTTCTTTTGTTCTGTCTTTCTTTTCTGTCCTCCTTACTCTCTCATCCTTACTCAGAGTTCTCTCTCTTTTTTCGGTGCCTTAAGCTGCAGGGTATTAGTTATGCAAATATTGACGTGCAGCTTTGGCCTGCTAGCTATCAATTGAAATCAGCAAATCGATGGGTCCTAATAGCTGCTCATTAGCCACTTGATACATTTCCAGGGCTAACATAAGAACCTGTCAGCGTTCTGTAATCGATACAGTCTAAAAGTATTACCCAACCAAGGCCCACACAGGACACCTTTTTTTAATAACCTAAGCTGCTTGTTTTGCTTTCCATCCGTAAGTGAAACAATAGGTCTGACTCTGTGCTTCTGGTCCCGAGTAAGACAGGACAAAATATCTCATTAGCGCCAACACCGACATCCCCATCCGCAAAGCAAAACGTCTTCCAGACAGTCAATTTGTGCTGACGATTTTAATAAGTAACCTTTTGTTTATTTATTTTTTTCCTGTTGTTGTTATTTAGTCCAATTCCCAGTCATGCATCGGAGCAGCCTGTTGTTTGGGCCCGGAGAATCATACAGTAAAGACTTTGATGCAGCCAGGATGCTGTTGCTGAGAACAGGGCCAGACCGGAGCCCCTCTATCGCCCCCAGCACACAGCCCTGCTAAGCTTAACTCAGCTGTTTGATGCCAAGCTCGGCGAGTGTGTGCCTGTGTGCGTGCATGCGATCATGTGTGAGTTTGCTCAGCTCAGGGGTTACATAAACAAGAGCAGTTAGCCTACAGGTAAGACCCACAGGAGACCAGCCGAGAGAGAGAGAGATGCAGCGGCAGTCTCTTACCTTGGCATTCCCTGGGTGTTGTCGCCATTGCTGGAGCTGGATATTTACTAATGAAGGGTGAGATAGAAAATTACTTTAAGGAGATAGTAAACAAAGTTGCTGTGCACACACATACACACACACACACTGTCTGGATGTCCTCATACACGTGTGAGTGTGGTGCGTTAATACAGTTAAGCTGGCAGAGGCAAGCATCCGTGCATGTGTTTTTGTGCATCCCCAAATGTATCTGGGGCTGCTGAAAAGAGATGGGGAGAATGTGGGCGGATGGGGGATTGGAGGCGGAGGCTGGCAGCTGGGCATTTGGCCGCTGGTGCAGAGCGAGAGAAAGAGCGAGGAAGGGGATGATGGTGGTGGTGGTGGGGGGGGTGCAGCGGAGATAAATCATTAGAGAGCAGGTTATTGGAAATGCAGGGAGATAAAAGAGTGAAGAAGCCAGTAATTGCCTTAAAGATCAGACTACAAAGCATTACTTTGGATTTTACAAGGCCAGCCAGCAACAAAAGAGCAGTAATTTATGAGCTCAGTGTAAAAGAATAGCATAATTACATTAAAAATTAATGCTAATGAGGGCTAAAATGGGGAAGGTGGTTATTATGAAAGTTTGTATTCATCTTCCCTGGGTTGAATGATGGCTAGTGGCTTGATTAATGGCTTAATTTCTATCAATTAGCAGGCAAAAAAATCTCCACCGAGACGGGCCTAAATTGAGCATTGAATTACACATCTTTAGTGCAGTGCAGGGGGGCAGAGGAGAGGGAGGCGCATTATTGAAACCTGGGACACTGAGAGATGCTGTGATGTGCAAGCACATGTATGTGCACATCTAAAAGTCGGGCATGGGATACAAAAGTTGGATAAATGTTTATCTAGACGTTTTGTAGGGATTTGAGTTTCCAACACAAAGATTTGGTGCTCGGAAAATAACTGTTCTGCTAAAAAAAAGTAAACCAGGATAAAATATTTAAGTCTATGTCAATTTGAATCTTTTTAATCGACATTTTTTTTGTAATGCTTTATTCATTGATTAAATATTAAAATTTATAATGCACTTTTTTTCTTTTTTTAGGCAGATCACAAATACACGTATTGCTCTTCTCACATTATACTACCCATCATAAACACAGGAGCTCGGTTTGCCTTTGCTTTGGCCTATTGATTCTAATAAAATCATTAACCGCCTTTAATTTCCCTGCCATATTATTCCAAAGATTTGCCACAGTTTGCAACAATGCAATTAAACAAGCATTTTGTTTTCCTTTTTATTTATTTATTTACAAAACAAGTGCTGTGGTGCTTTGGCAACACGCTAGGTCAGTCAATTACTGGAATTAATCAGCAGCAGTAATATATTCAGCTCCGCTGTTCCTGATTGACAAACAGCAGACCGAAGTCAAGTATACAAAGACAATGCTGCCATAGCCCAGGGCTTCGACTCTCATGTGGGCATGTGTTGTTGAAGAGTCCCCTCTTCTGGCAGTGAAGCGCAACTACTGCGTAGCGCTCTCCTCTTCAAGGCTGAAGGAGATGAGCGGAAATCTGCTTCCATTTGCCGGTTTGATTTTCTCTCCCCGTCTTTGGGTCTTAATCAATGAAGTGGACAAACAGCTATTTAGAGCGAACAATAGCCTATTGATTCTGAGCCACTCATCAGCACCGCTGTCTATCTAACTAATTTCAGTAATGAGACGGCAAGTGAGTTTTCTGACTCCTAAGAGCGCCCACACACACGTGTGGATGTAATCATGCAAGGACACAAACGCATGCTGACATACATTGGTTTGTCACTATCCATTATTCAAATCTGCAGATGCATAAGAAAAGTTTATTGACTGATTTTTATTTCATTTCCTCGGTCAAAGTAATGGTTGGAGTGCATTTGAGAATCCAGACAGATGCCACCGAGAGATAAAGAAATAACTTAATTTAAAGCAGTGCATTCTGCGCATTTAATTGTGTCTACTTTTGTTCTTCTCTTTCCCGTCTCATTTTCTGCGTCTGTTTTCTCTCTATCTGCTTTCACTTCATCCTCCTCTCATCGCTGACTGAGACGCGTGCCTAATGCGGTGACAATCGAGTCGACCTGTTAAATTAATTTGCCAGATAATGTGTCAATATTAAATATCAACTTTGACCTCTCCGAGCTGCAGAGTGCGCTCACCCAGCTAGAGTATTGATTTTTGTCTGCCTGTGAGCTTGCTAGGCCCGCACTCAAAGTCCATTATTTTGGATTTTCTCATGAAATACATATCTTTTCCCGCTGACATCTGACAAACAGCATATGGAAGTCATTTTATCTACCAATAATGTGTTTGTCAAAAAGTCTGAGCTCTTAATGGATTCCTGCAGCGCACACGGACAGCCCAGCAACAGACGGGCCTGCCAAGGAGATGCTAGCAGATATGGAGTGTGTGTATGTGTGGGGATACATGTCAGTGTAGCTATTTGTGTGGTGATTGTTTATATAGGGCATTCATGCTCAAAAGACAATAGAGAAGGGGTAATTAAAAAAAGCGAATTAATGTGCTGAATTAATTGTCGGCCAGTCACAGGCTTTAGTTTTCATGCGAGCGCGCGGATGCTCGTGCAGTGAGCTGTGGTGTGATAGTGGAGTGAAGGACAGGCCACAGTCTTGAAGAGGATATTGGGCCAGTGTTCAGACTTCATCTAGCAGCCCAGTCAAGGTAATGACTATTTTTGGAGCTGCTGTGCAGTGCGTTTATGCTCACATCTTCCCGCACAGGATGACAAGCTGATAGTCTGTCATATAGGAAGGCTTAATTCCACTTGTCACTCACTTGTCCAATTCTGCACTGCATTAAAATCAAAACCGAGTTTGTTTGAGTGCTATTATGAACTTTAATAGGGTGTGTGTGTGCGCGTGTGTGTCTATGTGTTTGCCTGTGTATGTATGTGTGTGTGTGTTTGATAGCGTGTGATGCTTTGCTGTGAAAGCTGGAACAAATATTCATTTATTCATTAAACACCAGGGCCATGAATATCTGTTGTGACACCCTTTCTGTAGCTGCTAATGGATTGAATTAATTCCCGCTATTAGCTTCAAATGCACAAAGTGAGAGTGCGTGTGAGCGAGTGTGTAGTATGTACAGATTTATGCAAGCCACAAGTGTAAGTATGTAAGTTTGCGAACACCTCTGCATGCCGAAGCACTTGTATCCTGTTCTGTGTATGTGTTTGCGTGCGTGCGTGCGTGCGTGCGTGCGTGCGTGCGTGCGTGCGTGCGTGCGTGTGTGTGTGTGTGTGTGTGTATGTGTGTTCACATTTGTGTACTGTGTGTGTGTTCACATTTGTGTACTTCTTTTCACGACACAGCCTACATCAGTGCAGCAGAGAAACATGGATGTCTGCTGGATTGACAGATAGAGAGATGGGAGAGTGCAGGAGAGGACGGATGGATGGGGGAGAGAGGGATGAATATTGACTGATCAGTAGAAAGATTGACAGGCAGAGAATAATAGCAGCATTCAGACTTTGTCTTTTTTTTGTCTTCTTTTTTTTTTTTCCCCGTCGCTAACTTTCCCGGCACACCTATTTTTGCCCTCCTACGCTACAAAGACTGCTCTCGAATTCTTGAAATGATTTTATTATCTGATATGCAGAATCCTGGTGTGTTTATATCCAAGAGTAATTTATTGAAACCCTTTGTGTCTCTTTGTTTGATTGGACAAGCCCGAGCAAAATACTTTCTGATGCATGAAAACTGTATGAAACCTAATCACATTTAGTCTCCATAATGAAATTCCATTGCAATGAGTTTGTGTTCATATTTTTGATTATTTTAGAATGCATTATCTGAGTGTAATTCACTGTCTGGCTATTATCCTGTTAGTATTTTTTGTAGGAACTCTATGCCCTTGGCTAAGCCAAGACTCCTTTTTCTTCATGGAGGCCAAGATTAAAATAGGGGAATATCAGATATTTGATATTGTATGTGTCAAAGGGCATTATAAAGCGCCATAGCCCAATCCACATGAAATCTGGTGCCTTTCAGAGCATGACAAGGATTGGCTGACACACACGTGTCTGTCTGTGTACATGTGTGTGCGTGCTTTTGTTCATATCTTCTGTGTTACATGTGTTTCAGAGGGAACTTCTCTGGAGGAGCAAGTGCGAAGGATAAAGGACATTGAGGCCATCGAGAGTGATTCTTTTGTTCCTCAGGCTTTCAAATCATCCAGGGATGAAATAAAGGTGCGTTCTGTCTGTCTTTCTCTCCCTGCCCCTCACTGTCTCTAGCTTTTCACTCCATCTCTTATTGAATTTCCCTCTCTGCGATGCTGTGCCGTCTGTCCAGAGACAGCTCAGACCAAATCAAACATTCCCATTCAGCGCCGTTTGTTCCGACCTGAGACGGTTTCATCAGACGCTCCACTGTTCCGCCGCCTCCAAAGCGGCAGCACCCACACAAAAGCCACAGCAGGCAACAGCCATCCTCTGTCTCCCTCTCTCTGTCTCTTTCTCCCCCCTCTGGTTGTGCAGATGCAGACAAAACACAGAAGTCATTATTGAAATGTTTGTGTCTCCAAAGGAGCAGGAATTCGATTTGTTGGGGCTCATGGCTCTTTTGAAAAGATAGGCGACAACATGTGACAGCAAGCCTGCGCAGACTTTTGTGACATAGCTCAGTGAGTCTGACAAAGGTCAAGACCCGTGTGGTTGCAATTTGAAATGGACTAAGTCAGTGTGCTCCAGCACCTGCACAGGTTGCACGTGCAAAGTATGCTTTCTGTTTTGAGCGCCTTTCACATAAAATGATCAGGGATCAATTTTAAAAAATGACCAACAAAATTTGATTTTTTTTTAATTGATAAAGAAAATATTTATTTAATGAGGTTTTAGTTGTATTTTAGTTCAAGTTTAAACCAGCTCTTCTTTTGGTCCAGTTATGAGTCAAGTATTACTTATAGATCATAATAATTCATATTATTTAGGTGTATTTTGGCTCTATTACATGTTTTGGCTGCTATGCATATATATATATATATACTGTTCTTTTAAATACACTTAATTCACCCATTTAAACTATGTTGCCACAAAATCTCCAAATATGTTTGTCCATAATTGAAATGTATTTCGGCATATCTTTACTCCCTCTTGAGAAGTTGATTTGTTTCTTATAGTACTGTATCTGTACGTTGAGTTTATTAATGATATATATATAGTTAACCGCTAATTAGGAGAACCCAGTGAAACCTTACACATCTGCTCCCGTAGCTCATCAGAAATATTTCTCCCCTTTCAAGCAAGTTTCATTGAGTAAAAATGTGAATTCAGCATATTGTTCCCTGGAAAACGTAATGACTGCTTTTACTATCAGATATTTGGCACGGCATGGTGCTTATTAATCGGCATGCTTTAGATCTCGCTTGGATTTGTTTATCCTGCCAAATTATTGTGAAATAGATATTTCCAGCTGGGTAAACCATTGCTCTGAGGCTGGTATTAGAAGTGTTTGAAACATGAATGGACTTGGCAAAGCAATCATTTTGACATGTCATATTAGCAACGAGGACAATAGCGTTAAGTAAATAGAAGGAGTCATTTTAAAATGTCGCATTTCCTGCTATCAGCTTTGACTCCGCAGATGAAAATCTCAGTTAAGTAGAGGGCCTCCGTCCTAATATGTGTCTGTAACTGCAATAAAATTAACAACATGCGTGTGTTGTTGCTGTTTGACCGGCAGGGCTCACCTGTCACAAAGCTGTGTTTTAATATTTTTATATTTCCAGATTTTAAACGTTAGTAATCACCAGCATAAAAAGAGCTTAATAGACCTACGTGGACTTGTCTTTCTGCTTATTTGATGCCTCACACAAAACACAAGCTGGCTGACATCCTCAGATGAATATATAAGATATCACACTGCCTTATTACATACACAGATAAATGTATTGCATTCAGGATACAAGCTGATGCTTATCAGTACTCAGCTTTCCTCAGATATACTGCATTAGGCCAGGGTTTCACTGCCATCTGCTGGAGAAGTGACATATTGCATTTAGTGATTGTTTTTTATCACACAATTGTGCGTACAGTCTGTACATGTTCTGTATATTCAAATCTATATAGTGTTTTTTTTGCCTGAAACAGCAGTTGTGAAAGTTTTTGTTTTGGACCTTTCTGGAACTTTTATAATTCATTTAACTTTTTTTGTATTTGTTGGTACACTCAGGCATGTTTCGGTGCTCATTTTAAGTTGTGTGTGTGTGATTGTGTATTCCTTTGACTACAGACCGAGTTGCCAGAGGTGAAGCAGGAGCCAGAGAGGGCATATTCGCAGGACGTCACCCTTCCCACGTCAATAGTGTACAGTGACATTGACACGCTTGCTCATCCAAGTGTAAGTTCTCACCGGGCAAACCCTTCCACTGTTAGATTTAGATTTTCCTCTGCTACAGTATGACCCCCAAGCTGTCGTTTTTCTGCGTAACAGCCAACTTTCTAACAGCCTCGGAGCCAGTGAGGAGTTTCTAATCCTGAGGCATCACTGAAGTTGATCTTGTCATTTGTGTCGCTTGAATTTATCGATTTGTGGAGCAACTTTGTAAAGTTTATATGTTAAAAATGCTGCTGCTGTTGTCACCACTAAATACACCATTTCTGCATATAGCAAGCAGGACACTGTGGTACAGCAGTTTAGAGCCGCCTAACATCACCTCCTCCTCCTCTTCTGCCGACCAACAATGAAAAACGAGAAGGAAAACTTTAAACTCCAATAACGCTCCCTGGGGCTTCCCAGTCATCTATCTCCACTGGGGAAACTAAGTTATGTTCTGATGTATGCAGATAACCCCCCTCACGCACATACACACACTCTTACTTACACACACAGTGCCCCCCAGCCTAATCCGCACACATACACACCCTTAGACAGGCTGATGTATGGTAGCAATATGCCCCAGGCGGGCCCCAGCCCCAGCTCCAGCTCCAGCTCTACTTCCAATTAGAACAGATGAGTCCCATTAGCCCAGCTCAGATACTGTCATCCCACACACACAGCCTCATTAGCACCAAGACACCAGCGCAGGGCCGACAGACAAGAACTCACTGGTGCTGAATCTAACACGGAGCTAACATGCAGTGCAGCTGTAAGCAGCGTAGGTTAGGAATGAAGGATTGGCATGCCTGGGGTTTGCGCTGCAATCTGCATAATAATGGACACATATCACCACATAGATGTACAGTATGTACACATAGTCAGCATGTCAACATTATCTCTCACCCTCACACAAACACATGCAGTGAATATAGAAATGATCTTCCAATTTTCCCCCTATGTCTCAGCGCCTTGCTTCACAGCCTCACAGTCATTATGTTACTTCGTAATAAACAGATGCCTTCATTCATCAGACACTTGCAGCAGCAGTTTTTATACCCCACTTGCAATCAATATCATTACTGTTGGTGAAGTTCAGAGGTGAATTCAAGTCGCATGCGTAGGTCTTTTCTATCACCTAAGCCAGGTCTATTACCTCCACCTGGGCCTATGGGACAAGAGGAGAGTTACATGTTTTTTGTTTGTTTTGTTGGTTTTTAATAATGAGTTGGACAGGTTGTAACACAATTGTAGTAGTTTGGCATGTATCAAGAGATTTTACAATGTATGCTAGTGTCTTCCAACATGGTTGCTTAATAGTGTTTAAAATTCCTTCCTGCTTTCTTAGCTAAATCCAGGTAGAAGCTTTTTTGGCTAGATGTTGCAGTTGCCATTAAATATCACCAGTGCTGATTTAACCAGTTTTCTAAATTAAGCATATTTAGCTACATGTCAATTTGTTTCTTTTTTTTGTAGGGCTCTGCATATTAGATATTAAATATTTGTTTAGATTTATAGACATATTTTCTGCCAGACAAAAGCCGCATCAGGCTGCTTCAAATGCCCAATCTCCTCCTTTAATCTGGACCTCAGGACAGAAGGAGCATTTGCTCCGCAGACATCAGTGATCTTTAAGGAATGAGAAAACTTAAAAGATCTGAGATATACAAGGACGCTAACCCATGCAGTGGCTTAAAAACAATTGATACAAACTTAAAATCGATTTGAAAACTGACTGGCTGGGATGCTACTATGGGAGATATGTAGTGAGTTAATAACCATGCTGCACTGTTTTGGACCAGCTGTACTTGGCTAACCAACGACAAACTGACACCTGAATAAATAAGATTACAATAATCAAGTGGAGACAAAATAAAGGCATGGGTAGTTCTCTCAGACAGAGGAATGACTTCGCATTTGCGAAGTAGCCTTAGATAAAATGAGCTAACTTTAATGACAGCATGTCAGGGTCCCTTCAAATAAATCCACTGCCACACATTTCACTGGATTATGTGGTCATTGAGAGGGATTACTTCCATGTCACATTTTCTTTTTTTCAAGAAATTTTTAATTCTCAAATACTTGTGTATTTGATGGATTGTTCAAATACTTTTTAAAGAGAGCATTGTGGTTTTTATTTCGGAGGTGTGAGAATTGAGAGATTTTTGTAACATTATAGACATTTGGACGTTGTTTGGGGGTACGGTTTAATCAAACTCATCCTTCAGGATTTGGTGTAGCTATTTTGTGCTGTTTCAGTTTGGTAATAGTTATTGAGGATTTCAATTTCTTATTATCACATAAAATAATTATTATTTTTCTGAATTCTACTGTGATTTATTCTCTATCATAGTGATTTGGTGCGCACTAATAAAATCATAGAAAATGATTGTATGGTTTCGTAGCTGTCCATAGTACAGGTGTAGCTTTTGTCTTTGTGTTTACTAACATATCCTCCCTTTGTTGGCCTGCAGTTGTTTTTGGACAAGGAGAAGGCTGAGGAGCTGTGGCTGCTGAGGCTGATCTCGCTGCGACAGGAGAGGCTGATGGGAAGCCCCGTGCCATGAGGCGCATAGGTGACCCGAGAGGTCTTTCCTGTTCCCAGGACAGTTTCAGTCTACATTTGACCTCATTCATGTTTGATGATAATTTCTTTTAGCCCCTGTCGCATTCTCTCATGTTTCAGGACATCACAGTATGTTTTTCCCCCTTCCTCTAATTTCTCTTAGTAATTATACTGACTAGTGAGATTTTGTACAAATAAACATTTTTTGGTTTCAATGTGCTGTGTGTTTTTGTTCAAATGAATCAAGTATTCAAGATGAACACTTTTCTTTGGGGACTTTTTTGTTTTTACTCATTTCATATTTAATGAAGGGAAATCTTCCTGTCAATTAAGGTCCAAGTACTAACTACCTTTACTGAGGTCCAGGTTCTGGAGAGGCTGACAGCAGTCTAGTGTGTGTGTTTTATTTGGGTTTTTTTCCCCCAGATATGCTTTTACTTCACTGATAGTGTGTTTGGGATCATTGTTATTCTGAAAAATTATGCTGTTGCCACATGTTATTATTTTTTTCTTATACTACTATTAATCCTGTAGGGAATTTGTCCCTCCCCCCGTAGGAAATTACTTTTCTGCAACCCAGCGAATGGGCTGCCGTATAGAGACGCTACCTTGCTGAGCCGGTCAGTGGATTCTAACCCCCGACCTTCCGATCATGGGGCGAGCACTCTGCCTACTGAGCTATCTCCAGCGTTTTCCATCCTCTTTTTCCAGTATCGCCAACACAACCGGCTGAAATGCAGCACCACACAATGACAGAGCATCCACCATGTTTTACAGATGGCTGTAGACACTTGCTGTCTTTGCTGAGTCATTTATGTGTACCACTGGACCCAACACTGGTTCATCCCTTGAGTTAGGTACCTTTTCTAATCACTGGACTGAAAGTAAGTGGAAAAAGCAGCTAACCCCCAAAGGAAAACTTTAGCACTTAAAAAAATTCCAAGGAAGCCTGGCTCCTTGGAAGTAAAAAGAACCCAGGGTTGAACTACACAGTGCTGTAGCTGTTTGTTTTTGTGAATGAAAGCTGTCTTGTGCTTTTGTGTCAATGATGTAGGATTGGAGGTGAAATAAAAGAAACAAAAAGAACTTGCGATTTTTAAGTAAGATTCAATCAGTTCAGGTTTATTTGTAAGGCTCAAATTATGCCCTGGAGGGCTGCATAAGAATGAAACAGATGACTTCTCATCTGCCCAGGGCCTAAATATAGATATAGATATATATATAGATAATATATATATCAGATGTGTGCTTCTTAGTTATTTATGTTTGTGTTTGTTTTCAGTGCTGTATCCATGTTTCAGCAAGACTGGATCCAAGTCAGTGTTAAGTCTACACTCAGGCCTATTTGTGGAACTGCCAGATGGTAATCTATATTGCTTCTAGGATCCACTGTGTCACTCAAGTACTCTCCAAATAGTGAGTGCTGCGATGAAATAATAAATAAGAATGTGTGATTAACTAAGGGACAAAATTAAGCTTGCCTGTGTGGGCACTTGCATGGGGTTAAGTACAACTTTTACTTGTGTGCATGGCCTCCTGGCATGTTCTGGGATAAGGTTACTGTTTAAACAGGGCCACTTACAAATGTCTTCCAAGAATCACTCCAGCAGATGCTCCAGAGAGTTCCCTCATGTCACCGATATGTCTACTTTTTTCGTTCTTTAGTGGCATAGCTTGCTGTATGAATATAACAGCTCCGTGTGTGAATAAGTCTGATAAGCACACTTCAACTTTTTGCAGCAACGTACATTAACAAGATAAGAAACTTCAGTTTTCCAAGAAATTTCGAGAGTTGCGTTGCCATAGCAGCCACCCACAACAGACAGCGCGTGGATAGAACCCGTTCGAACCCCCATGATGAACCAGCCAATTCGAGGGACGTATTCGCACCACGTGGTCTGCCGTCAGCGCGACTTTGCTTTTAAAATCAGGTTGCCTGTCATCGCCTCCATAGTAACGATACCGAGGCTGAACGGTGGTCTGCGGACACCTGTGGCGGATTATTTCTAGAAAAACTTCCCGAAAACAGCTGAAAATGTTCAACAGCAGTCCCAGGGAGTTTGATGAAGATCCAGTCTTCTCGTAAGTAACTGAACAAGTGTGTTAAATGTTTCTGAAGAGCTGCAACTGTTCAAATTGGCTGGGTTTTCAGTTTGGAAGGCTTGCTAAGTCTCTGCTTTCGTAATGTATTTGTCAATGTATCACGCAGATAAACAACAATTGGAATATTGTTTTTTTTAATCTGTCTTTGACACATTAGGCCTAACTAAAATGACTGTGTTATCTGTTGTGCGGTTGATTAGACGTGCAACTTACAAGATAATAACAGCCTGATACTTTTCTTTATCTCAGTCATGTTACTGCCATAAAACAGGGTGTTACTTTGTGTCCAAATTTGTTTTTGATGCCATTATAAGGAAGAGCCAGTGAAGTTTGCAGAAAGTGTAGTATAGTGTCTGCATTGGCACTGTGCTATTACTTAGTTAGGGTGGCCACACTTGACACGACTTTTAGGGTAAGTGTTAAAGGTGGCTAAAATTATATTAAGAGTCCTTATTTCAGTGTGTTGTGTTCAGTAAAGACTTGATCTCTAATGAGCTTCAAGCTGATGGAACTAAAAGATGGAAGTCATTTTGACATGTAAACGAAAAATATTTTTTTATTTCAGTTTTGTCTTTTCCTTTTCTTTTCCATAGTGAATATTGAGATGCACTTTGTCTTTACTCCTTCTTCCTTTCCCACAGGGATCCTTTCCATGCACATAGGGAGCATATGCGGCAGATGATGCGTAGCTTCTCCGAGCCTTTCGGTGGTGCCCTTATGCCAAGTCTAATGGATGGGAGAAACTGTGACATGATAGATCACCCTAGTTCAGCCCCTCCACTGAGAAACGAACACAGGGTGAGGAAGTGTTTCGTCAACTTGTAAACTCAGCTAACGTGTAATAGACACCCACAGCTCTACAAGGGAAATGAATGAAGCCTCTACTTAAGTCTAACACTCATGATCTGTGAGTTTATAACCACAGATGACTGGTATTTTGAGTTTACTAAGGCTATACTGGAAACCCTCCACTGGCACCTCTCACTGAGGTATGGGGCCATGTGAGTCTTTGGTTTTGTGAAAGGGCAACCCCCTTGGCCTCTCTGGGCAGTTAAATCTAGCCCTGAAGAGCCCTATTTATAGTGCATTGTTCCACTGACACACTGCTTTCTTGCAAAAACATGCACAGTCTTAAAGCTTGAACACTCCAAGCCATGACCCCAAATAATTCTGCTTTTCTTTGCTGAAGATAAGTGTTTATTTAGATATTACTTTAGCTGGTGTGTCATCATTAAATGCAAGTGCTTTCCCAATAATCTTGTATTTCATGCAATTTGTTTTATCTCCTGAGCTTAAGGCCATGGCTTTGCAACATATTTCCTCAATGTATAATAGTTTATACATCCATATAAACTATTCATGGACCAGATGTTTGCTCTAGAACCTTTTGATGTTAATTGTCCTCAATGTAATGAAATAACGAGTAGATAGGCCAGGGGTTAGTTTAGACCTGCTACTGCACCCGTTAACCTTTTCCAAATCACCCCTTCACTGCCTGCTTTTAGTCAAACTTTGTTCCCGTCACCTGCTTTAATCCCACTACCTCACGAGAGCCTGTATTTATATCCTTGATAATGACTTACATCAGAAGCCTGCCCTCAATCGCCAGCTGTCTGCTTTCTCTTTATTAGCACCATACCTTTAACTAGCTAATGCCAGCTGAGAGGGAGGCTCTGAGTACTTGTCTAATGAGAGTGGCAGAGGAAGTCTGCCACAACTATCTGCACGCACAGCCTATAGACCACCTTGAGCTTAAAACACTGTAAAGACTGAACCACCAGGTGATCCGGGTTTCCATCAAGCAGTGGAGCCACTGCAGGGCGTCACTATCTAGGTGAATCCTAGATAGTAGGACTGACAGATTCACCCTCTTGTTTAAAGCATCAGCCTGCGGAATAAAAAGGAGAGAGGTGAGCGGAGGTGTGGTTCCCTACAGAGTGGCTGCTCAGTCTGCCTCACCAGATCTCAGACACCTTTCTTAGTTAGGTTGGTCAGGGGGCTTGTTAGAAAAAATGCCACTCATAACTCACAAGTCCCAGAAACGCAAACATGGCCCTTCAAGCTTCTTGAATTTAGGTCCGTGAGAGAATATAAGTGTAGTGTCCAGAAACAAATCTTTTAAAAAACCTTCCCTTTTTTTTCTTTTAATCAGACTTTTTTTTTCTGTCCCAGTGACTACTGGAGTTAACTTTAACTTTGGATAGTGCTTCCCAATAACTGACCATAAGATGACTGCCAAGTGGTGAGACTTGCTTTTAGTTTCTCGATTACTTCTTTGGTCAAGTAATTGCATCTTGCTGTGCCCTACCTCACATGCTCGTTTTGAGCCCATCATGCACCATGTCATGCTTCTTCTGTTGCAGCTGTTGCTTGTAATCCCACCATCATCCAGATATGTGCAGTGTATGCTGCATGTGGATACAACACCTGATGGAGACCCAGAAAAGTTAGAAAGAAGTACCACAAACTGACAGACTAAAGAAGCGGCTTTCAACTTGTACTCTGCTGAGATGTCAAATCTGACAGTGTACCAAACACAGGGTTTTGAAAAGTATAACTGGTCCAGGAGCTCATCAGCCTGGAGTATTGTATAAACATCGAACTGTGGATCTTCATTCACCCTGTTATAGTCTACACACAACAGAACAGACACTTACTCCTTGAAGACAAGGACAAGAAAGAGGCTACACCGAAAGCTGCTCTGTTTCCTTTACCAGCAAATATGGCTTACAGAAACCTGTTGTGTTTGGGTTCTCTTCCACTGTTTTGTTAAAACAGCAATCAGAAGACTGACAGTGTGGTGTGCTGCCCAAAAGTGGTCTAAAGATGTTGAGCTGTGTTATTGTTTTTGCAGTGGCTTGTACGTACAGATGTCACGGACACTTGGCTTATTTATTGTTGCTCTTTTCATCCATCTGTTTGGCAGAATGTGCCTTGGCAATGCTGCCGCAATTAGCGGCTACACGACAGGCAGCTCACCCTCCTCCCTCTAACTGTTCTCCGATATCACAGGCACAAATGTGCACGCAAAAATACATCATTAAAACATCTTCGCAAGCATAATTACGCGCAGTCGCATCTTACAAAGTAACATGGATGCAATGGCACACACACACACACACACCACACGCTGGCATCATAAATGCTGGAAGGCTTGTACTTCTTGTATTCGCTTACCAAGCTTTAGATTCTCAGCAGGACAATAAGTCCTGCCTTACCTTCCATGGCTGCTTTGAGTACTCAAATTTCTCTCTCACTTGCCAATATCAACCACCGGGTTTCTATTACATTTCAAAACACGTCTTCATCTAGGCATTTGTTTACAAAAGTATTACTGACAACCAAGCCTCACTGTAATTCTACGGTTGGTTCTGTTTAGTTAGGGTTACAAAGAGATGTGGTAACCACCAGCAAAGGAGCTGGTGTGAACCTTCTTCTTTTTTGCAGATTAATATTCTGTTTATACTGGAAAAAATATATAAAAATGTAGAAAGTTATTTATTCACCTAATCGCCTCTTTACCTTCTCTGTAGTCATTTAGCTCTGAGAGAACAAATTTAACAAAAACCTTTGTGGTGATTTTTAACTTCTTTGGTTCCTGCAGCCTGCCTTCGGGATGCAAAGTCTTGGTTTAATATCAAATTGACAGACAGAAAAGATCCATTTTCAGCTCTCCACCAGCCAAAAATAATGTGTATTCTGTAAGTCTGCAGACCACATTATTTTTCACTCTCAGTCTCTCCTCTGCTCAACCCTGGTCTAAATATAATGCTGGCAGATATGTAACTGGCATTTATTAGTTCATAGATGCCACTGTGGGATAAAAATGGCTGTGGGGGCCTCATAGATACGGGTCAGGAGCATTTTACATCAGCTTGACCTTTTAAAAGAGCTGAGAGAGCAGCCTTGGACTCTGGGACCGCTGTGAGATTCCTGTCCTCAGTAGTCCACCCTGCCCACTGAAGCCTTCCTAGAATGAAGCTCAGTTTCAGTGTTCAGGCCACACTAATCTCTGGCAATGCGACCCAATTACACTTGGAACACAAGTCACTCAACACCCCACTGATCACGCACAATACCACTGTGCATCACACTCACTGAAAATGCATTGGCACACATCATGATGGCTGTTGAGATATTTATCCAGGGTCAAAGGGTCACAAACACCTGTGATTTTAGCTGAGGGAACACAGACTCTGAATGAAGCCTGCAGGCAGGCCCCTCCTGGTTTCTCACTCCTTACACTTATAGAACGTTCAAGGCCTTGAACGCCTGTGCTTTGGGCATTGTAGGGAGTTGTGTGTGTGACCGTGTCAAGGGCTTACTTACTAATGTAAGACAATTTAACAGCTCACTGGCAATAACCTCAGCAAACACATGGAAAGTCTATAGTTTTTGTATGTACCAAAATATCAGTGAGCTAGAACATGTATGTACAGTTGTTGTCCAAAGTTTACACATACTCATCATGGGCATGAATGTCATGCTAATTTGGGCCTTTTAATGAAGTGTTCTTTTTCCAGGGCGAAATGATTGTACAGCATGCATCTTTAATGACTTTAAAAACCAGAATTGGATTCACAATTTCGAATTTCTTTTGGATTTTCTGTAACGCACATAGGGTCAAAAGGAAGCGTATAGGCTCAAATATGTGTATACACTAACGTAAATCCTTTAATGAGTAGACCTGAGGTTCTACAATGTCTTTCAACTTGACAAAGCCAAGTACATGTGAACTTATGATCACAAGTGTATAATGCAGACATTTTTATAATTACTGTTCCAAATTAATTAAATTGCGTGTGTGAAGTTATGTTCCTAAACTGGCGGTGTTTGACTCCTCAGGATATGAGCCGGTCATTGTTGCTGTTTGATGGGATTGACAGCACGGTCGGTAGAGTTCTCTTTTGTTCATATATAGGCTATGTGCGTGCTCCAAGTCTGTAACTAGTTTTGCCCACTACTCTTTGTCCAGAAACCAGCACTCGCCGACCGTTTCTTCTGATGCACTTCTGATGCCACTAGTGCATGCTTTTAACTTCTGCCAACTCTCTGCAAAAATGTTTTGTCCTTATCTCTCTATGCGCTCCTTTTTTCTCTTCCGTTTCCCTTCACCCTGTAACCACTTGTAATGGATGGTTCCTCACCAGTCCCCTAAACCCTGCTGGTTTACTCATAACGTATTGTTTGGGGTTTCTCCCTAATGTTGTAGGTTAGTTACCATAAAATATTAAGCACCTTGAGATGACTATTGTTGTGAAGTAAGACTGAATTGAACTCCAACTTTATACTATCACATTACTCCTTCAAGGATTTAACATTTTAAAGTCAAAGTTAATCATGAAATGGTGTTTGAGAGATGATTAGTAATGTGAATAATATTGCGATACTAGATTACTAAGTTCTAGAAACACAACATCCAACATTAAGTAAGTTCTTTATGTAATGCGGATGCTTTTGCCTATATTTTGCAATCAGCGATGTAGAATCCATGGAAACTAAACAATAGCTTTTCTACTGTGGAATTCAATCTGCCTGTACCACGTAATTACTTGTAACCGAATAAGCAGAATGCATGAAGGCAGAGTCTATTTTTGAACTTTTGACAAAAAAAATACAAAGAATAATTCTTATGAAAACTTTGCGGCCAGTATGTGGAATGACTGGCGGGTTTCTTTAGGAGTTTTACATCTAGTTTATAATGGTCTCAGCTGTGGCTTCATCATCGTTGTTCCTTTGGCATGGTTAATATGTCTAGCTACATATATGAGTTAAAAAAAAAGAAAGAAAGAAACAAAGCATTTGTATAGCGCTTTTCTTAGTCATTAAGGACCCAAAGCGCTTTACACTACATTCAGTCATTCACACACTGGCAAGCTACATTGTAGCCACAGCTGCCCAGGCATACAGGGCAAACCCCATGTTTGCCTACTGACCATCACCAGTAGGCAAACATGGGGTTAGTATCTTGCCCAAGGATACTTGGCATGTAGACTGGAGGAGCCTGGGATCTAACCACCGACCTTCCGGTTAGGAGGTGACCCGCTCTACCACCTGAGCTATAGCTCTTACTCTGAGAAGTTACAAGGATGTAACCATAGTGGTGATGATGTATCTGTTTCTGTAAGATCTGGGTCCATTTAATCAGGGGGGAAAGCTGCTTGACAAAAGCAGAACAGAAACGGTTGAAGCTGTCCACCTGTAATATCTCTATGCAAGAAAAATGTAGATTAAGGAATCCTCTGCTGTACTACTACACGAATGCCTTGAGGTAATGTGATATAGCATGGTGAAGTGATAACATGTGTCCCAGGCTGCACATGTCTAAGATACATTTAGCGCCATGAAGTCCGTACATGTATGTTTCTGCGCATGCTGCAGCTGTTTATGAGCTGAAAATGTTTTGTGACCCGGTGGCATGTGACCCCAGCCATCAAATGACTCTTATTATTTTCCTATTGTGTCTGCGCAGGACTTGATGAGAAACCCTTTCAGTATGTTTGACAACATGATGTCCAGCATGAGAAGCAGGATGGAGGGAATGCACAGAAACTTGGTGAGTTTACTTTCGCTCTCTTCCTTCTTGGCTTTCTCAGACTCACCTGCCCTCACTCTGAAACAGTCTCGGCAGATTGCTGCCCCTCTCTGAGCCCGTTTCTGTTGGCAGATTCTTCCTGTTAAAAAGGAGTTTTTCCTTCCCATTGTTGCCAAGTGGTTGCTCATGGTGGGTTGTCCGAGTGGTGGTGTTTTCTCTCTATTAACTTACAATATAAAGTGCCTTGAGGCAACTGTTGTTGTGATTTGGCACTATTTAATGAAAACTGAATTGATAAAAACGATGTTATACAAAAGGCATTTGCCTGACAGCATTTGTTTCTGTGTGTTTCAGGAGAATATGTCCACAGATTCAAACACCCACTCATTTAGCTCCTCGTCAGTAATGACATATTCAAAGGTTGGAAATGAGCCTCCCAAGGTCTACCAAGCAACCTCGTCAACACGCTGTGCCCCAGGAGGGGTAAGTGACCCTGTGGATTTATCACTGTACTTTAAGTTTCCTGTCCAACATCAGAAATGTCTACACTTTGTTGTATACTCTCAATATGAGCATGTTTTATTGGAATTATTACAGCTTTCCTTGTAAATGCTATGTCGGATGACTTTAATGATATAGGCTTTTATTTTTTTAACTCACCCCAGATCAAGGAGACCCGGCAAGCAATCAGAGACTGTGAGAGGGGTCTTGAGAAGATGAAAATCGGACACCACATCCAGGACAGGGGGCACGTTGTTGAGAAGAAATACAACAAGAAAACAGGAAAGAAGGAGTTCAGCCAGGACTTTCAAAATATGGATGAATGTAAGTTATAACTTTCCTATTTCTGTATGTAAAGGCTACAGCCCGTTTCAAAAATGTATTCTCCCTCCATTTTTTAAGAGTGCCACCATAGTTTTAGGAGTGTGTTTTGATAAGTGGGTAGCACTTTATAATACAACCCACAACTAAGGGCATAATTCCCCTGTAGTTAAATGGAATTTCAATGTATTTTATTTGAAATTACAATGTCATTTTACTTATACAAAAACTTAAATGTAGGTACACCACAGTAAAATGGCAACAAGTCCGATTTTTACAAGAAACAAAGAAATAATTATACTGTAAGTAAATGTAAGTAATTTTGTTTAATACAAGAGTATTTTTAAGTATTACATAACTTCAGTTATTTAACAGGAAGTGAGACAGAAATTATACTTCAAGTAATTTTAGTACGGGTGGCTGGACTCTCCCTTAGAGATAGGGTGAGAAGTTTGGCCATCCGGGAGGGGCTCAGAGTAGAGCCGCTACTCCTCCACATCGAAAGGAGCCAGTTGAGGTGGTTCGGGCATCTGATAAGGATGCCTCCTGGGTGAGGTGTTCCGGGCATGTCCCACCAGGAGAGGCCCCAGGGCAGACCCAGGACACGCTGGAGAGATTATATCTCTCGGCTGGCCTGGGAATGCCTTGGTGTTCTCCTGGATGAGCTGGAGGAGATGGCTGGGGAGAGGGAGGTCTGGGCTTCTCTGCTTGGGCTGCTGCCCCCGCGACCCGGCCCCGGATAAGCGGAGGAAGATGGATGGATGGTAATTTTAGTACAGTGTAAGTAATTTTATGTGGGGTGTAATTTTATCATCATTTTGTGGATCAACAAACAACATTACAAATTTGTAATGGAGTGTATTAATCTTTACATCTTATTTTTTTACATCTTTATGTAATATTCGTAGTAGCATTTAGTCGGGATTTAGAACAGTTTATTAATTTTGTTGTGTTCAATTTTGACTTTGATTATAAATAAAAGATGCATAGTAACTATGTAAGTTGGGGTAATATTGTTTGTTTTATGCACTACTTGAAATAATTTAGGCTTTACTTAAAAAAACTACTTTTTTTTTACTTAAAACTACTTCCAGTATAATTTGTATTTCTTTTCCTGTAAAATACCTAAAGTTATGCGATACTTAAAATTGCTCTTCATCTACATAAAATTACTTACGCATTACTTAAAATTACTTACAATGTAATTATTTCTTTGTTTCCTGTTTAAAAAAATAAAAAAATAAATCTGACTTGTTACTCTGTTATTGTGTATCTACCTTGAAGTATTTAAAATACATGTAATTCCAAATAAAACACTACACTGAAATTTCATTTAATTACAGAGTAATTATGTCCTTAGTAGCGGGCCGTATTATACAGCATTACCAACAAGTTACATGAAAAATTTATGTTTTTAAAAAATAAAATGTTATAAACTTCTATTAAATGCCATTGTGTAGGTCTTCTAGGCCCCGAGTCTGCCTAACATGATAATAATTCCTCTCCCTCAGCTGAAGCACAGTCTTTTGAAGATGAGTGGCAGCAAGAGGTGTCCAAGTTTCAGCAACCCGGGCCCATGTCTCGCTTGGACGAACCTCGACCCCGTGCTGTTCACCAGGCAGCCCTCACCGGTCCTGAGGAAGCCCACAGGTTGGATTACATGTAGTGCTGCAGACAGTTGAGAAACTCCAGATCAGCATCAAATAACAAACATTTGTCTTTGCTTTGGTGTTTCCTGCAGGGACCAACCAAGGCGCAAGGCTGAACGAAAACAGAAAAAGTAAGAGCTCAGGGACGACAAAGCAGTATGCAATAAAGTTTTTGTTTTTAAACAGCATACAGTGCAAACTGGTGCCCTTCTTACCCATAAACACAGCAAACCACTGACCTGGATTTTAAAAGGTCAAATGGATTGTTAATATTTTGGCCCAGCTACATACATTTCACACTACTGCTGCATATTTTCTGAAACATGCTGTACAGTTCAACTATGAGAATGCTAAAACCTTTTTGATAGCAGCTGTTCAGCACTTAGTTTGAATCGGTGCACTATTTACTACACATAAATGGTAAGGCGTTTGGCACTACAGGAGACAAAAGCATAAATAAAAAATGAAAATGTTTATATCTCTGGGACATTTTTTTCTGTCTCTAGGACAAAAAAAAAAGTTTCTCATATTGCCTTTTTTAATATTGTCATGCAGCCAGACAGGAGAGTGAAGGGAATTACTGAGCTGTGTGGAATGCGCTAATGCACTTAGATCATGCCTGTTGTCTGTGATTATGTTGTCCTGTACCTGATGCAATAGATATGTATTTTATCTGCTGTAATCTATGTAAAAAGAACTATTACCCTTCTCTTTTTATATTGTTAATTTGGTGTTCTCTCGCTTTTCATCTGATGAACTCTGTTCTGCATTGCACAAACTGTTGACGTTTTAATTTTTCTCAGTGATTTGTGTATTTTTACGAGCTTTAACAGTGAAGAAAATGTATCAACTGAAAATAAAAATGATCAGACTAATCTGGTGGGGGGGGGGGTTTAAATGAACTACAAACAAGGTTATCCTCAAAAGTTGGAAGTCAGTCTGAATGCTAAAAAAAATTGATATGTTTGGTGTAGCCCTGCAAAAGGTTCAAGATGATAAGCCAGTGTTGTAATGAACCCCTTGTCTCTAGGAGTGACCTGGGGTGGTATTTTTGGATCTAAGCACTTGTCAGTAGCTCAGATTGGTCTGAGATGTTACACAGCTGCAAGCGTGCCTCTCACATGTTTCTATATCAGACCACATACATCCCTGAGCTTCACTTACAATTGGAAGAAGCTGCAGTAACCTGACCTGTTAACAAAGTCCTCATTCACCCTCTGAATACACATCACAAGGGCCAAAAGAGCAAGATGGTATGTAAATATAGAGTAGTGCAAAAGTCTTGAGACACCTTTCATTTCTTTATATTTTGCTTCCAATAAGACAGACCTTTTCTGAAGGTCTTTGTACACTGGCTGCTTTTTCAATCATTTTCAGTCCAATTCTTGTGCCTTTTTTTTATTGTTCAGCCGCTTAACACTGACTTATGAGTTATTCAAGCATTAAAAGGCACCATATTCAAGGGATGAACCAGGGTTGAGCCTTCATAGACAACTGAGCAAAGCAATTTTAAATTGTATCTTTAGGCACTTTGTCATTAGCAGCCTGTCATCAAAACACAATTTATTCATTTATTTAGCAGAATCTATGAAAAATGCCAACAATAAAATATTTTGACAATATGTACTATTTTTGCACCAATAAAGTGTGTCCTTCAAAAAATGAGGAAACTGGATAAGTGAGAGACAAGCTTATAAAAACTAATTGCAGGAGAAGAACACTATCTGAAAGTCACATCCTTAAGAAACATGAACATTTTCAGCAAATGTTTGGCACAAAACATTGTCACTATGTACAGGGGAGGTCAGGGGAGAGGTACATCGGTGAGTGCCCTCGCCATCTGTAATACATGGTCGGTCCAAGGTGTGTCATGGTCAGTTGTGTTGGGAATACTGCAAAAATGGATGGACTTACAGTATGAACACAGGAAAGTGCCATTACATTTTGATCCACCATGTGGAAAACAACATGATGGGCAATGGCTTCATTTTTCAGCATGACAATGACCCTAAATGGACATCTACAGAGCCCCAGACCTCATAACCAAAGCAGTATAACTGGAATTGTTCATATATAGCGCTTTTCTACGTACTCATTCACACAAAAACTTCTTTCTACATATAACTAACATTCACACACATTCAGAGAGCAACTTGGGGTTCAGCATCTTGCCCAAGGATACTTTGACATACAGACTGGAAAAGCTTGAGATCAAACCACCAACCTTTCAATTAGTAGATGATTTGTGCTACAACAGCACCAGTGTGGAAATCATCTTGACAGAAAACTGAGGAAAGGAATAGAGCTTTGAATGCCCTTTAAGAATATTGTACGTAGAACTATTTCTATTTAAATAAATAAACTATTTAAAATAAGCTACCATTCTGTTCTCAGGACAGAGACCTTTACTTCCTTATCAAAGCACTTTACTCAAGACAAAGTTAAAATATCCTGTAATCCATTTGCTGCTTTTAGACTCTCTCTGCAGCCATTGCAGCTCCTGCATACACAGCTGATCTGTTGTAGTAGGTTTTTTTTCTATTAACATTTTAAAATTCAATCATTACATAAGTACATAGGATGCTAACAAATGACACCCCCGATATTGTGCACCTTGAATAACCAGAAAACGTAAGTAGAAAATTTTTTATTAGTGAATACAAATGTGTTATAAAAGACTTCACCTGCGCCTCTACTGCCACCTGCTGGGCATCTTCCAACACAACGTCTGTTGGAACAACTTCACACTCCACCAAATACATGACCTTTTGACCTGCTGACATAAATCATCATCTTGGCCAATGTAGCATGAAAGTAAGAAGTAAATATTTTACAATTCTGTCATCTTTTACAAAACACCAGGTGCATAAAGAGCGGTAACCATCAGTTCAAATCTACATGATCCCTTGAGGCTGTCCCTTTCCTGCAATCTTCTTAGAACACTCCAGCAAAGCGTTGTGGATATCTTTGGCACAGGAGATCTGAGATTTGATCATGCCGAGGTACTGGGCGTAAGACATGGACTCTGTCTGGACTGTGTCCGGCTTGGTGGCTGTTGGGACCAGGTTGGGTGAATGTTTGGCACTGTCGATGCTCTGTGAGAGGCACTCGTATGCCAGCCGCTGCATAAAGAAGAGCACATTTCAATTTGTAGAGGACATCTTAAGTGTAGATTCAGTTTTGTTCAACACAATTAAACGCGTTTATATTTGACTGATAACTCCTAAACTACTAAATATTTGTAATGTTTTGTAAGAAAAATGGTTTACAGTCATTTAGTTTTTATGGGTACAGTTATGATCTCCTACAGAAATGGCAAAACACTCAAAATCAACACATAAATGTGTGCGGATGTCACCGATCGAGAAAAAAAAATATAGACTGCTGTTCTTATTCCATGATGGAGTATTAGTTTGTTTGAATCTTACCAAACACAGCTCAAGTTGATCGCAAAGGGCATAAAACTCCTCCAGGCTTTTGTCAAAGCGCGGAACTGAAGTGTCGCTGCTTTTGCTAAACCAAAAGGAAAAAGACACAAAAATAAATCAGGAAGCTGCTTGACACAGACATACAGATCAGAGGTTGCCTTAAAGTACACTACTTACATGCCGTTGTCAATCGCCGTGTTATATGCCACATTGAGGGAGGCGATTCTCATTACATTCTGCATTGGAAAGAAGCAAAGTAAATGTAATCTTTACCGACTGTTCACATTCGACACCTTCACAGCATGTTTCAGATCAATTTTGAGCCACGTAAAGAATTCCCTCCTAAGCGTCTACAACAAATTTTGAATAACAGTGAATTAGTGATTAACAATCCTTATTGTTTCAAAAAACAGGAAGATGGTATCTCTTTAGGTTTTACGTGACAGTCAAAACGATTTAAATATATTTTATTCAAAGTAAAAATGTCAAGATAATTCTAGAACTTATTGGCTGTTTAACACATTCATACAGGACTTTACAGGACCCAGCCACATATGGTGAGAAGACACGCAGTACTCATGGCAGTGTGAAAGCCCCCTTTGACCTCCGTCACCACTGTTCCATAAAAATACACATAAAGAGACGTGGGATGTACAGTTTCATGGTTTCAGTATTCACTAAAATCAGTTTAATTTAAGTAGACACTGGTGGATCGAAAATCCACCTCAATAGATCCGAATTAACGTCATTGTACAAAAAAATTGAAGCACCTGTGAAACAGTATCAAATTATGAAATATATTTTGTATGTATACTGGGTGACTTTCGGGAAATTGATCAAATTTTAGGCTAAAGGAATGAAATTTCGGGGGTGGGGTTTTTTGTTTGTTTGTTTTTTTACTGCTGTCAAATGTCAAAACGAACAACGTGTAAGGGTTACAGCACCTTGTTGTAGATTTCACTGTCTGGGATGGGAACTCATTAGCAAGTTAAGCTATTCAATCTTCAGCCAGCTACATGCGCAGCGGTTACCTGCAAACTCTCCTTTAGCTGCGGTATAAGCATCTTAAACCTCTGAACTGGGTCAAAGTCTTGTTGCTGACTCAGTTGTTGTTGCTGTTGTTGTTGTTGTTGTTGTTGTTGCTGCTGCTGTTGTTGTTGTTGTTGTTGCATTGAAGCGGCCTGTTGTAATCCGGACTGAGACATCGACCCTCCTGGTTGCGGCTGCTGCGACGCCATCTTGTTCCGCGATGACTTGAATATCCGAAAATATATCCGGTTCTGTAATTTTCAAAATAAAAGTAATTCTTACTGCGGCGTATTAGGGCCACTGACGGTAGGGGAAAGGGGGGCAGGGTGTGTGGGAGGGGTTTATTTTTATTTTTTTTAAAACAACAACAACAACAAACAAACAAACTCAAATTTATCTACATTAAAGTGGTAAATTTATAAGAAAAAAGTGTCAAATTTGTACGGAAGCCGAGAGCGGCCGTATCCGTTAATAATATTTTTATCTCGTTATCACGAGAAAACGGATTCGTTTTCTCGTGATAACGAGTTATTTATCTCGTTATCACGAGAAAACCGCCGTTCTCGGCTTCCGTATGTAGGTGATG
>VURO01021133.1:0-18886 GCA_015108175.1 Pelvicachromis taeniatus
CCGAACCCGTTAACCCTCCTGAATTTTAACAAAATAATAATTTTTAGGTAAGCAGCAAATAGAAAACATTTACTGTGAAAATGAAACTTTCTCATATGGCCACCCAGACTACCATCTCGTGTTAACCACCTGTCGTATCCGGTAAATTAAAACATCTGAGGCTTTTTACGCTGTGCGTAAAAGTGGAATTAACAAAGAGGAAACACTCAAAAAACACATCGGGGTTTATTTCCTTCACGAAAACCAGTTCTCTAGAAGTAACGCGGGGTTATAGAAATGTAAAAAGTCCACTTTTCTCTAACGTTTTAAGAAGAAACTTTATAATAATCTATAATAATCAGAAAGTCTTACCTTCAAAAAATCTCTGTAACGCTTCTGTTTCATCTACCACGTCCTGGTCCATCCTAGCGGGTCCCACATAAAAAATCCATGAAAGTCTCCCCTTTTCCGAACCAAATCAATTCGGATCGGGGAAACATTCACACGAACATCCCGGACTCTAGATTACAATTATCGCGACTTTCCCCCCCCCTCTGCTTCCACTTTAATCCACCGCTTGCGAAGGACTTCTTTCCTCCTGTTCAGACAATCAAAACTTGGCTCTGGATTAATTTTCTGGATGGTCTTCACCGTTTCAGCTGAACAAAATTTTTAACGTTTTAGTCTCGGTTGATTTTTATTTTTTTTTTTCAATTAAACTGTCACCAAAGGTCTCTGTAAGAAGACTATTAGAAAAGTCCCTTTAGTCGCGCCTTCCCTTCAGCTCCCGCACGCTTCATAGTAATGTTTGGTTTACGTTCTTAAAAAGCGATCTGCAGCCTCCTGGGGGACATTGGGGGGGGGGTCGATGGTTAAATGAAAAGTTAGAACAGATTTAAAAAGGGTTAAAGCTGACTCCCTCAGGTTGAGTCTCTTCCTCCTTTGCCTCTCCCTCTCAGACAGGATGTGTGCAGCAGAGTCGGAGGAGAGGAGCTGAGGCAGGTGAGGGATGTGCTGCTACGAACATCCCAGCAGGAAAAAAAAAAAAAAACAGAAAAAACTTTGAAGTTTCTGTGAGGACCCAGAGACTCAGTGATCTGTCTTTATCGTATTTAATAAGATGAAGCATTACAGATAGTTTCTTTAAGAATTTGGCATTGCTTCTCACTCATTATCATTATTATTATTTTTTTTTACGTGGAGTTGGAATCAAGTGATTTGTTTAAGTTTCCCTATTCCTTTACAAAACAACTGATTATTTCCGTTAACTAGATCTTATTTTTATTTATTTAATGCTCCTAAATAAAGCAGTTTAGGTTAAATCTGGGCTTGAAACAAGTTCTGGGTAATAACTTTAAACAAATCTCTTTACATTTGATTCTTGCCCCTTTCTTTTCTGTGCGTAAAACTTTTTTTTTTTTACAGAATATAATAGGTTTCTCTCTTTTGAATAGTGGGCTGGCAGGTACTGTTAATCAGATTATCATCTGTAAACTGAATCTATAATTTGTGATTTTGGAGGGGAAAAAATAAAGAAACCTGACTGGACCCAGATAACACCTTGTTTCCCCCCCCCCCATGATCACAAACAGCATGCAGGTCAGAGAAGAGCACTCCAGCACTTGATCAGCACAGTTTAAAGTTTGCTTTCAGCAGCAGATGATTCATGAGCCCCAAAATAAACATTTTCTTGCTCATTTCATGTAATAAAAACATTGGTGAAACTTTGACCTGCAGTCAGTTTCATGGTTTGAACGACTTCTTTTTGAATTCCTGAGCTCAAACGAGCAGCAACAGGAGTGTTTTGTGTCAAAGCTTCCCAAGGGGAGGATTTGAAGGAATGATCCATTTCTCTCAACCTTATCAGCTGCATCCCACCCCCCTCCCCCTTATAACAATGCCACTGTGTGCAGCCCCCGCTGCCTTGACGCCCACCCCGCCCCCCGTTCCCCCACATGTGAGATGCCGTTGTGTTGTCTTGTTCCCCCACAGCTGGACCATCTCCCTCTCCACCCCTTCACCCCTCTGCTTTTCCTCCATTCAACCACAACAACGCCTCCGTTCTTCCAGCCACACTATGCAGATTGTTTCAGAGGACAAGCAAGAAAGAGAAACAGATAGAGGCTGTGGAGGACAATGAAACAGCTGGCTATGTTAAAGCAGTTCATTTTGGTATTCTGTATGTCTTATCTCATATAGCTCGTGAACTGTATGCGTGTGAATGAGTGTGCCGCACACATGCACAAATCTTGCATGTTGTGGCAAAATAAACTCTGCAAACAAAGACATATGGAGACTTCGGAGTGTGGTTAAGTGTAGGGTGAGGTTTTGATCATGAATGTCTTCTTTAGCAATAAAAATAATAAATACTGAAGTTATCAGTTGAAAACATATAACAAATTATATCCTGATACTCCAAATCTAAAAACTTTGCTGGCAGACTGTGTCCAGTGACCTGCGTTTACTGATCGACTGTTTTTTTAAATTTTATTTTTATTTTAAACCCCTTAATATCCTACACGTGGGAAATTTGTAGTTCTCTGCAAATGTTCTTTAGCCACTTGGAACAAATAAACAAGCTAAAACAGAATCAGTTTGTAGTTTTTATAGCCTAATAATCACGTGAGCAATCTGTGACCTACTTAAAATCCAGCATAATATGTATTTAGACTCCTTTTTAGCTCTGCTTTTGGTCTCCACTTGTTTCAGTAGGAAACATCAGGCTTTTCAGTGTGGTCAGTGGGGTAAGGCTTCAGTTGGATCAGCCTTGGATTGGGATCTGGAGTGTGTGTCAAATCCATACACTCTGGTGTTTTTCTTGTCAGCATGTCTTTCTGAGGTGTAGATTATTTTATGTAAACCATACAAAAACATGTTGTTTTTTTTTTAATATCTACGATGGCTAAACCCAGCATTAAATGCAGTAGATGTTAGTGTTTCAGCATTTAGTCAGTGGAAAAAAAGAGAGAAATTACCAGGGGCAATAAACCAAAGAGCAATACAGTTTATACCAGTGGTATCAAACGTAGACTTTAATCTGAAAGCCAAAACCTGTGACTCAAAAAGGGTCCAGTTCAGCCATAAAGATTACTTTACAAAATGTGAACTTATGTGAACCCTAACTATTTATTTACTTATTTTCCATTGTATATGTTAGCTATAATGTGATTTTTATTACTTTATTTTTTTTTATTTATTTATTTATTTATTTTTTTGGGGGGGGGGGGGTTCTGGCCAGGCCCAGTAGAGATCAAATAATTTCATGGCACGTGGCTCCTAAACAAAAGTAAATTTAATACCCCCAGTTTCAGACAGACTGAAGTGTAGTTTTATCTTCCCACCACGAGGCGGCGACGTTCACGTTTGTAGTTTTGAAGAGAGTAAAAAAAATCAAAATGGCGATGCCCAGACCAGGTAGGTGGACGCGTTGCTATGGTTGCTAAACACAAGGTTTAGCATTAAACACATCACAACTTTTAAATGTTATTAATTTAACTTCACAGCGGTTTTATTCCTGTTTTGGTTTACTGTGCCGAGTCTAATTTGGTGTGTGTGTGCCTGCAGGGAGGCCGGCGGGTGTCGTATCCTTCTCATTTTATTATTAAAACTTACACGCCACAGTCAGATAAGTGTCTGATAACGAGTGATACTTAACTCTGCACCCAGCTGTCGTCTGTGACTTTGCAACTGCTGCTCCATGTGACAGCTGCCTACTTTCTCTTCTACTTCCTCGTCACTCTCGGCTTAATCATCAAAAAGAGTGAGTGATGTCTCTCACCGCGACTTTTCCAAAGACTCCGCTGTACCTGCACTCGGTAACCGTGTCTGCTGCTCTCAGGCTTGGCGCTGTCTTATCCTGCCGATGCTCTGGTGTGTGACATCTTTCTGCTCTTCCTGCTGGCTGCTCTGGAGTTTCTCCATTTCTACAGTGGTGAGAAAACAATCAAATAGCCTGTTGTACCATTTTAAGCATGCTGTTATCGTCCCCAGCTTATTATACCTTTAATACAGCGCGTTGAAGCTGTAAAAAAAAAAAAGATAGAAAACATGTTGGACTCTGCACAAATTCACATTCTCTTTCATTCATTTCATTCACACATCTCTTCACTGCAAAAAAAGTTTATTGGTCATTGGGGTGGCCATAGCTCAGGAGGTAAAGGTACATATACGTCATTAGATAGAAAGCACTTTATTCATATGAATGAATAAACTGCTTTAAAGCCTCTTTGAGAGTAGAAAAGCACTATTTATAAACCAGTTCATTTACCATATGCGCCAATAGCACCAGTCATACCCTGCAGAGAGTGGTCCAAAAAAGAGAAAGTATCCAGTGAGGCGCAGTTCTTGAAAATGTCTTGTTGGTCCCAGAGGTCAGAGGAGAATGGCCAGACTTGCTTGGATGTGACCACTCGTTACAGCCAAGGCATCTCACAACACATTAAACCTTAAAACAGATGGACTATAGCAGCAGAGGACAGCATCAGGTGCCACTTCTGTCAACTGTGAACAGGAAACGGAGGCTACAACGCAGGCTCACTAAAACTGGATGAACTGTAATGCGGAACGGTGCTGCGCATTACTGCAGCCGCAGCACCGATCCGTCTCTCGATCTCCCGCTCCCTTCTCCCATCACTCGTGAACAAGACCCCGAGATACTTAAACTCCTCCACTTGGGGCACAAGGTACACAGTATCACTTGTATACCTTGTGCCCCAAGGTATACAAGTGACCCGGAGTGGATATATCATTTTATTACACTTTTAACCAGGTAATAAAAGTTTTTTTTTTTTTTTAATAATCATTCATTCGTTGTTTTACAGTTGCTTATCCAGCGAAGGTTAGAGGCGAGTATTTCATGTCACCAACGATCACATCCTCACCTACTAACTTGCAAGGAGGACACAAATTGTACCTTAAAGGGGGTCTTGAAAGTTTTTGCAAACACTGGGTTGTGAAAATACATATTAACAGAACGACTATTGATATGCGTTGAGAAATAGTCGTTAGTAAATTGAATGTGATGATATTGATATCTAAAAACAAAATATAGATATGTTAACAATTAGTTGTTTGCAAGATATCAGTATTTTCATATCATGTGTTTACATGTGGTAATATTGTAAATAATTGTTGTCACTAAATGCATGCAGTCATAATTCGAATATACTGCAGCCATCAAGCCAGGTATGCAATACAAAGAGGAAGAAGAGCTGACCGGTGGTTTTGAACCCGTAACCTTTTTTTTCTGTGAGGCAACAGTGTATTTTATTGTAGCACAATGCGGCCTGAGCGTAGTTAAAGATGATTATGACCGCTTCAATTGGACACATTGATCAATAAACTCAAAGACAGTCTTTACATATTGCTTTTCTCTGAGTCTACAGGTGTGAAGGGCAACCTGACAGAGAGCGAGACCTATGTTTTTGGCAACCTCTTACTGACGGGGGCAACCATCCTGCTGACGGTCTACTTCCTGGTGTGGCAGAGCTACGTGATGAGGGCGGATGTGATCATCAGCAGCGTGTCACTCATTCTCTACGGTTTAGACGCAGTGCTGGCTTTCAGCACTTTAACCAGATTTGCCAGGTTTGTTTCACTTTCATGAGTTCACTTCCCAAAAGTGAACAAAAGCTTTTATATTCAAGCCCAACAGCTTCATTTATGACAGGCAAAGAGGCTTTCATTGTATTACCTCTACTATGCCTCCCTTTTTTCCCCTTTTTGTTTTTGACACGTCAGCATAATTGACAGACAGGTTGGTAAATTACAATATCTGGTGTCAAGCACAGATAAAACACTTCATTATTCCCACACGAGGCCGGCCTACATTTTAGGCTCCATTTATTTTGATTGAGTTGATTTGTCGACATAATTAGCATCTTATATGTATGTTTTGAAAGCCCCCACATTGCCGCGCTTTCTCTGTGTTCATGCTATTGTTCAAGAAACAAATAAGGGCCGGTTCCCTTTAGGACATGTCTGAATTATTGATAATGGCGGCATTCTTTCAAGTGATACTGTATACCTTGTGCAATGTCGTCACATCCTCAAATTTTCCTCCCAGGATAGATGCAACGACGATAATTCGCGCTCTTATTCTGATAGGAATCTCTATTGTTTACACGAGGAGCAGATCAATGAATCAATCTGTGAGACTGAGGTTTTGTTTGAAAAACCATGTAAGCGAACAATCGTCTCGTCGGAGAGCTCGTTTTGTGAGTGGGTTGTGCGTATAGTGAACGTACAATGATGCAGCTTATTTTTAAATGTTGTTACTTTTTGTTTGTTTTTCAGGGTCTACTCTTGAAGAAGCCCTGCCTGGATTGTCAAGTTTTTGTTGTTGTTGTTGGTTTTTATTACATCTTATCTCACAGTGTGTCTGCTGTGATTTTTTGCAAGAAGAAAACCACAAATTAACAGCATAATTTGGATTGTTTTGTAAATAATTATTTGGCCTGTTGGGCCTATTATAAAAGCAATACATGTTAAAATGCAGGGATAGAAAAATAGGAGTTAATCTGCACTGAGATGTTCTCAGGGATTTTTATTTTTTTCATATTAAAATGTTTGTTTTGTTTATGTGTGTTCCTGTTTTGTACAGTAGAGGGCAGAGCTGCTTTGATAAAGTTTTGAGTTTTCAGAGATGATTTTCCTTGGAAAATATTTTTGAAATAAATAATATAGAAGTTTTTTTTGTGTGGGATGTTTTCATAAGTCAACTGAAGCGTGGTCACACATATGTACAAATGACATTTCTAAGTGCCAACTACAGGTACAGGGTAGCCTACCAACAGAGCCTGAAGTGACACCTGAAAATATCACGTATCAAATATGAATTCTGCATGCAGGATTCCTAGACTTCAGTGAGCATATCAGATGTCAGATTAGGTTCTCAAAGCAGTTTGTCAGTGTTGCTCTTTGAGGCATTTTTGACTCTCCTTTCTTCAAACAGGTGATTTCTCAGCGCTGACAGATAAAGTTAATGATCAAACTCAGGGACAAGGTTTCCAAAGTAACCACTTTCAAAACAATCCACATTTCAGAGTGCCCGTCCTTGAGCAACAAGCACGCACAAACACTGGCTGGATGTCAGCAACATTTAACAATGACTTTTGTGCTGTGAATTCTAAGGTGATTCAAAAAGAGAAATAAGGCCTCTCTGTTAGAACTGCATTATCTTAGTGGTTTTCTTTGCAGGGACAGCACAATATACAAAGAGAGGTCATTCTTACCAGCTGGTGACACTGAAACCTGGGCAGTGTTCCACGCTGTTGCTCCTCTTTCAGTCACCCCACTGAATTCGACTAGTTTAGACCAGTCACCGTGCTGCTGCACAAAGAGAAACCTGCAGAATTTAAAAGCTTCCACCTGAGAAGAGCTTTCATAGAAAATGCATTTCAGTCAATGCATGCATAAAGTTTACTTTTTTTTACTGTCATTGTTTGAATGTCACCCACGACATCTCATGTGAGGTCCCATCTGTCTTTTATATTTTGAAACAATGCTTCCAACCTTTGCGCAAGAATCCCTCACGGTTAACCGGAATAAGTCCGAATTTTTGCACCATTACTTCTTCAGCCAATTAAATCTCTTCAAATCAAACTGCGGGAGAAACTACTCCCCCCTCCCAAAATAAAATTTAAAAAAAATACTGGCACACACAGATGCCAAACGTTCTCATGATTTGCATTAGCCTATATTGTAAAGAATCGTGACTGGCGACTGACATTCATGCTGCAGATTACTTGAGTTACACCACGAGCATGTTTCAAAACTGTCACCATCCTGACAGATTCTGAGAAAAACTCACACCAAGACCGACCCACCTTCCAAACAAGGTGTCCAAGGAGCTCCGCCCCTCTAAAGTTTGGTTACCTGCAGAGTCACCTTCTCAGCGGTTCGCTTTCTGAGAACCGACTGGAAGCTTCTTGTGCAGTTTTGGAGTCCAGCGGGTTTACTGAGGTTAGAGAAAGTGCGAGATTTTCTGCGGAGGGTTTTCTTTTAGTCTTCTAGCTGCAGGCTGGGATGGCTGGCTGATGTTTAAGGCGCTGTTTCATCCACGTTTGTCACCTTGAGCATCCAATCCGGAAATCTTCACAGTAAGTTGCAGTGATGGGGTAACAGATATGCTAGTCATGCGTTTGTTTCTGCTTCTTCTTCTTTCTTTTTTTTAAGCCGTTACATTAAACTTACATTAAAACGAAAAAAACTAAGTAAAGTATTTGCTTCACAAATCTCAAATTGACCGCACTGGAGCTTTTCAGTCGTGTCATACGATCTTGTGCACCAGTGAAAGTTAAACTTTGCCCTTTCAGCTTGTCTCGTCTAAGCTCTCTAATAACGTTGCGTGATTAGTTAAACGTATTCATTAATAAACTCTGTGTAACTCTCTGTAAATGTACCTTGTGTACACCGATGTGAACCAAATGGATGGGGCCCACCAGGCTTCATGGAAGCAGTCAGTTACTGGCTTGGAGGAAAGCAGATGGCAGCATAATAAACAAGACATTCTGTTCTGTGTGTTCCTGTGTGGTCCAAACCCCATGTGCTGTTGTTTTTAAAAAAAATATGATAAAAAGTTTCACATTTTTTGCAGAGAAAAACATGGCGGTGGTCTGGTGGCATATGCTACATGTTAATGAATGAGCATACAATATACATGATTTTTTTTTTTGCAAATATTCTTTAAGCTAAAAAAATACTAAAATTCAGGAATAAGCTGCAGATGGTTGTACTCATTGTTTTTTATTTGAAGCTTTACACACACACACACACACACACACACACACACACACACACACACACACACACACACACTACCTATAAGCATTTTTAATTAAAATTGTGTTATTAGACAAAGACTACTAGTAGCTTATTTGCTCTCCCATTTTGATAAGCTTGTTACAGATGAAGTATAACTGACACTCTTACAGTACATCAGGTACTGCATGTGCATTATTTATGCAAAAATATTTATGCCCCAAATAAATTTGATTACATGTAGAATTTCCTATCTAATTTTGCACATCACAGTGTAAAGTTTTACACTTAATGGAATCTGCTCAGATACACATTCAGTTTATACCAGGCGCATTTTACTCAGTGATTAATTATTTGAATAAATAAAGCTTTGAGTTGATATATTTTAGGTGCATTTTACTCAAAGCTATCACTTCATGTTTTTGAGCGTGCACGTATGTACTTTGTTTGCAACAGAGCTACGCTAATTGACATCTGATTTGACCAACCGTTTTAATTGCAGGCATTTAACTCGATTGTCAGAGGATCATGGTTTCATTCCAGATTAATGGGTGTTGGAGTAACCTCCCAATATGCTGCACATTAATCACCAAAAGAGAAATATTGGCTACTAATATGAGAGTCACTGCCAGCTGTCATAACAGTGTGAACGAGTTACGTAAAAGCGAAGAACTGTTATCACTAACGGGAGTTGTTTTTCAAGACCAGGGGTCAATGATAATGGCACCTATGAGAGATCATTGATGCAGCACTTATTATATAAGCTGTTGGTTTGATAGCTTTGTAGATGTTTTAAAAAAGAAAAAAGCATTTCTGTTGTAGCCGGACTCATTTGACGTTAGTCTTCAAAAAGAAGAGTTCCTTATACAAGAAGGAGCTAATGAGCACGTGTGATTATGTCACAGTAATGAGGATGTGACTCATTGGTGCAGCTTCAGGTGTGGTGTGGGCCGTTTGCAGTGTTGCTTAGAGCTTGACTGCTTTTTATATGTTTGTTTTAGAGCTGTCTTTGAACGTAATTTAAGGAGCTGCAGTCTCCTGGGGTGTGAGAACCTCGAGAGATTTCATGTATGTGGATGTGCCAGGCTTAGAGCAGAGAGTGAAGGAAAGCAGACCTTTACTTTGTCTTTATAAGTGTCTGCCTACTGCAACTGAAATAGCCACTTGTAGCACGTTTCTGTATTTTATTGTAGTTATTGCTTTTTCTGCAAATCCTGCACTAAATAAACTTTTTTTTTATTTAGTTCAAAACCATATGTAGCATACTATGAGCCAAGAAATCCCGAGGCTTTCGTAATTATGCACATTACTGGAGAAAATCCGCTTTTAAAAATGCATGCACGTAGATTTGTATTTGTTAGCATGTTGACAGACAGTTGTAAATCCAAAAACAAATATACCACAAATCTGAAATATGAGACTGTACTATAAAGCAGAGCTTTGCTGAGCCGGGACTCACACTCAGATAACTTTTTGTCAAATAAAGCAATTTGATATCGGACCTAATTCTCTTAAATATGAAATTTACACAGCCTGATGTTGTCAATCTCTTCTTCTTTTTTTGTAAATGAGTAGATTGAAAAAAGAACACAAGCATCCTGTGCTTCATATTACCCCGGCCAAGGGGTTATGCTTTTGGTTATATTTGCATGCGTGCGTGCCATTCTGTCTGTAAACATAATAGCCTGAAGTGTTTTGAATTAATTTTAATAAAACTTTGTAGAGGTGTAGAGTGGGGTCATGTTAACAATCCATTATGTTTTGACTTAGATCCACCTGGGTCTTTAAGGTCAACATAATGATTTGTTGGTTGAAAATTGGCAAAAAGCCTTACAACTTAGAAACTGTGATTCATACTGTATTCTCAAAGTACCTTTATAAAGATTTAAAATGTCATGTCACATTTGACCTCTGACCTCTGAAGGTCAACGATGATATAAGGGGTTTCTAAGTATCACCTTACACGTCACGTAATACTACTTTAAATTCTCCTGCCTTTGTTTGTACTGGCAACATTTGTTTTATTATGGCTTTGTTATGTGGATTACAGTAACAGGTTATGACTGTTTAAATACATAGCAGCTTGAATACATTTACAATGTTCCCGAATTATTAGAATTTTTCTCACTAAATGTTTTAAAACTTGCTATTTATTTCTAAACTGACAAAAAAAAATGGACTTATCCACAAATGTAAATATACACTTCTGAAAGGATGTTTAAAATGATATGACTGTCATTCAGTGTTATTTCTTGTGAGTAAAGGGTTGTCATTATTCAGCAATACGCACAATAAGTGGAGGTGTGCAGGTGGCGTCTTGCCATCAAGTTCACAACACTTGACACCCTACCTGTACTGCTTTGGCTTCACCTCCATCCTGAAACCTGGCAACAGGCCAGAACCGTGAACAATAGCACTGACAGAAGATGGCCAGAGTGATAAGGACCGAAAGAGGAAGTCTATCTTTTGGGCAGGCTTACTAAAGTAAATATAGCCCTTTCTTCTTTTCTTTTTTTTTCTTTGCTCATGTGACTCTTTGTTGTGTTAATCTTCAGTGAGGAGGAATTTTTCCACAGGTGGCCTCGTTGGGAACATAACCGTATTTGAACTTATAATAAGTATGACTGTCGGTTGCCTAAACTGCTGTTGTGATTTGCCCACTCTTTGTTTCAAGTAGATTATCCTTAAGTGAGATTTAAGTTTATGATCGGCCAACGAGATAATCTTTGGTGACCGCACCCGTACACGCGTAACTGCTATAGGTTGTACGTATGAGGCGCAGGGTAGTGCTTGTTAGGAAAGACATAACAGTTTTGACTTCAGGAAAGAGGTAAGCCATGACACGAGGAAATGTCACAACAGTTTGTTTAAAAAAAAAAAAAACTTTACTGGAATGTTGATAGCTGTTGTGGGCAGCACACCCAATGCCTCTGAGTAGCTCAGTGTCAGATTCCCACAGTTTGTGTTGTGGTAGAAAAGTTGAAATGCTTTCTGAACGCTCATCTTTGTTTGATGATAGCAACTGAACTGGCTGCTTAAAGTGCTATTTGGAGTCTAAGAGTCACTTTAGCTGATAATTCAGTGTTGCATTCAACTCACAGTGATTAGTGGTTAATGCATTGATAAAAAAAAAAAATGACTGTAATGGCATTTAGGTTTAATCTATTTATGACCTGCTGTAGAGCTGAAGTCCTTGCAAAATCTCTTGCATGATAACATGTTCATGCCAGTGACTATAAAAAAAAGTCTCCTGTACAGTGGTTCCATCGCAGTGCTTGTTGTGGCTCACATTATATAACCTTGTTGTGAATGGCTTGATAGACAGGTTAAAGTCTCCAGGCTGAAAGGTGTGGGAGAGTTGCTTTTGCTAATTTTCTGCTCCCCACTTATCTGTCACATTAAGATGCAGTACTCTGTTACACACTGCTTCCTTCGGGATTATGACAGCTATCGATGTGGATGTAAAACCCAACCGAGTTAATGAATTGCAGCTATGCAGATATAGTCATCAACAGGGTGGATCTAATTACACAGAGCATGTCAGCCTGCTGTCTGCCATTGTCCCAGATCAGCCCCCAGACTCCCAGCAGTACAGGCCCAACACCTGGCTCTCTACAGTGAAAGAACAGAGTGTGCAGCAGAGTACGCTTTGCATACTGGATCTACAACCTTGATAATGTAGTTATATAGCTTTTTGGGCCTATACCCTATAGATTATATATGAGCTCAAAGTGAAATGAGAGGAAAAGGGGAAATCTCTGCTTGGAAAAATGTCTGAGCTGCTTTTAAGACACGACACATGCTTATTGTACTGTAAAATATTTTCCCTTCTCCTCCTCCTCTTTTCTCACTCTGTCTGTCATTTTCTTCATTCAGGTAGATGCCTTAAATCATGAATCACCAGGGATCTCCGCAGAAGCAAGCCAAGTGAGTGTCACATTCCTGCTGCTTCCCCTCTGGATGTTTACCTTTCAGTGTGTTAGCTAATGCTGCTGGGTTACTGTCACACAGGCAAGAGAAAATCACTAACCCAGTGTGTGGAAGGTGGTGTGGGTCAGGGACTTTGGGTACAGAGCCGCTCTGTTGAAAATTGTTTGTTTTGCCTGGGTCTGTGGCTCCAGCCTTCCTCTGTGCCCTACACCCCCCCTCCCTTTTCCACTCTCCCTCTCTCGCTCTCCCTGATCCATATGCTCAGAATCTCAGGCTAATCTCATCCAGTGCTGACCAGTATCCTCTCTGTATATCACTCGTATTTTGTCTGTGCATGCAAAAGGGGTCGGGACACTTGCTGTCCTTCTGGTGCGGGTCAGAAGATGAAGGGCATGCTGCGTAACCCTGTACCCTCTTCTTGTCATTTCAGTGGAGTGGCCAGATCGGACAGCAAGCTCAGCGCCAAGGCCCTCTATGGTAAGTCGCTTCATGGAAGTAGGTTGAGGTGTTGCGCTGTTTGTTCCTGAAAGATCATTTTGTTGTTTGCTAGTTTTCAGAACTTTGTTGCAACATGCCCTTATTTCTGCGGCATGACTCACAGCAGACTAGTTACAGTTTACAGCTTGTAATCTAGGGAGTCTGGACACTCTTACCTGTCAGGGATTTAGATGCTTAGCATTGAGAATTTGCTTACTTGCTCATAAGAATCTGTTGCTGAAAATAGATCCCAGCGAATGCTCTATACGTCACTTTCACATTGCTTGGTTTACTGAAAAATTAAACTATAGATTTGTGACTAATTTTTAAGGATTTACAGCTTTAGTGTCAACAAAATCATGAGTGGAACAGTGCAACGCCCACTTTCTTAATTAGATACCTTTCCAAACTGTTCGTAGTCAATCTGTGTGGACTGGCACTGTTACTGACAGAAATCACAACAATTTTCCATTTGCTATGCAAATGACTTTGTCCGGAAACTCATTCTGTGGCATGTTGCCGCAGGTGTGTAGCCTCACTGGACTATCACAGCCCTCTCCCCAGAGCACACACGCATACTGATAAGAGCAGGTCTGCTGAGAGGGCCCGTCATCCTCGTCGTGCTGACACTTCTGTTAGACACTGACAATCATGGCAGGGAGGTTGGGCTCCTGAAGGGAACTTGAGTTTCCAGCTCTGTGTCAGGCCTGCACTGCAGGCTGGCATTAGCTGCCTGATGCATCAGGCAGTGTGTGTGTGTATATGCACTTAGTCACATTCTTTGAATTCAGCGATATGCTTGTTATTGTAGTGTCCCATTTGCATTGTTAGGCTGCGTTACCAATCGGTGGTAAGTGCTATTAAACTCAGTAATCCAGTACTGGCATGATGTGACGTTTTATTTTAGCTGCTGCATGCTTGTCTTAGGGTGTGTGTGACTGAAATTCGCTGTTACACTGCAGGGTGTGGCTGTTTTTACGTGTGGTTGGAACAGGGTGAGGTGCCCATGTCTTGCAGGTGAATAAAGGGCACATTGAAAAGTGAAAAGGAAAAGGCGGACTCTGGCCTCTGGTCCTCCCCTCGTTGCCTCAGACGTTAGCTCACTGGTTCCTGCCAACACCTCCTTCCACACTGTCAACATAGAGAAACATTTCACAACATAATAGGCCCAGATAGAAACCTACACCGAAGGTACAGCAGAACAACCCACTTTCCTGCATGGCTGCACTGTTCCAAATTTAGAATCTCCTAAAATGGCAGATGACGCTATTGTAGGGATGCAAGATGTTCCCAAAACTTCTGACTGTGCACCTTGTTGTCTGTGTAACATATCTGAGCTTTAAATCATCCAAATATCCACAGGATGCTCTCACTCTAGCGATCTTTGCGAAGTATCCCACCGTACATGTGATGAGCTTGTGTTGTTTGGCAGATGGTCACCACTACCGTCTCACTGCAGGGTGACAGTCACATGCCCATCCCTTTTAACCCCAAGAGGCAACAGTGGACAATATTGAGCACCAGCCACAGCAGTGCTAGATATTTGGTAGGTCAGTGTAGGATGGTTGTTCACACTATGCTGAATAAACACAGATACATTAGTTAAAGCATAACAATCTCCCATATGCAAACCACCCTATCATTCACACAGTGCAGTCCAGCAGAAAAACTAATGCAAATGACGCACAGGTCCTCCCACTTGATCTGTTATCAGCAGCAGCAGCAGCAGCTTTGGGGTAAAGCAGAAAGACACCATCATCTGCGGACTTGAAAACCACCTGGCAGCTGTATTAAGTTTCTCGGGCAGTTTTGAGTTGAGGATCGTGTCTCTGTCAGGTAAACTTTTTCTTGGGTGGGACTAAAGCAACAGGTTCCAATTGGGATTTTTCTGTTCTGTTGCTTTTCTTGAATGTCTGTGTTGTTTTGTATTTCCGGTTGAATCTCTGCGATAGATCCGCTGCATTTAGTGGCGCTTCTTTCAGTCAGTGGTGTCAGTTTGTGGTGAGTCAGGCTGTGAGATGTGTCGATGTGGCCCTTGCTGGCAACATATTGTCAAGTCTATGTAGACGCAGCCGGAAACTTCCGTATCTAAAGGGTGGCGCACAGTTAGAAAGAAATCACGAACTTGTGCCAATAAGGTGTTGGTGATTGACTAGATATATAATTGTGATGATGCAATGTGTCATTATTAGTCAAACTGATTCAAAATTCTTTGTCTGCTGGACTGAAAATCGCCAGTTTTGTTAGTTTTGGATTGAGTCCCATTAAATATGTTTAGCAGTTTCCCAATATAGGATTGTCCGATTGACCTGGGTCATGTATTGGTTTGATAATCTGCCAGGGAGCCATGTTTATCACTGGTCATTGACTCTACAGATCTCTGAGGATCTGCCCATCTGCCTGCTAAGTGGCTCTTATTGCAAGCTGCCGTGGCACTGTGAATTGATTGGCATAAATGTCAGTCATTAATAAGACATGGGGGGGAGCTCGTCTTTCAGATCGACACCCGACGCTTGCGTTTCACCTGTGAGGAGCCAAGCAGGGAGGAAATGGCTGGAAGAGGAACGAGAAATTCTTATTTGGGCAGCGGTTGGGCGGGCTCTAAAATTGCCCCCTTTAGAGGTCTTGTTTCATCACAGGCAAACATGTAGGACTCCAAGAAGCATGTTCATTAGCACAATGAATTGGAATATCAAATATTAGAATGTCCTTTAAAGCATTAATGCACAGTTTGGTAAGTGCTGGGCAAACAGAGTGGCTTTTGTGTTGCTGTAAAGCACATGAACTGTCTGTACGAATAGAAAATCTGCATGACATCAGCATGTTGATTTTATTGGGTAGGGGACTGGGGACACAGAGAGTTAATATGCTCTCATTTAACCGTAATTGTTACCTGCAGACTATTCAACTGGTAAATAGATCAAGGAGCACACTGGCACACTCATTTGTAATCAGCCTGTTCAAAAAGAAAACCCTGAGCCAACAGCACACGCAGCGCACTGACACAATGATGATGTGAGTTTCAGTGTTTTTTGTGTGTCTGACATTTGATATGGGTCACTGCATGTTGAACCGAGGCTTTGAAAAGGTTCAATGTTTTGGTTTTTTTTAAGCTGCTGTGATTTATGTTTTTATAATTACATTTTTCTAAAAAAAAAAAAAAAAAAAGACATTATCCAGCCATCCATTCGCAGCCAATTATCCTTTTTCAGGGTCGCTGGAGCCTATCCCAGCTGTCTTTGCTTGGAACATATTCGTATGTATGAAAACAATTTTGTGACAAACATGTGAAGATGAACACCAGTTTTCCTTTAAGAAACCTAGAGCTTCCTAATCTGTAATCTTCAATTCTACAACAGGAATTTGACTGTCTTGTGAATAAGAACGCATTAAGGTTTTCAACTATATGTAAAGGCTTATCAAACGCTGATACAGCTGTGTCTTAAAACAAGTCTGAACATGATCTTTTTCTTTACTGTATAGTACGTAGTTAGTCCTATTGGAGCAGTGTGCAAAAGTCATGAGCTATTTATTTCTACTTTACTATCATTTCGTTAAGTTTAAGTCTTCAGGAATAGTTCTCCAGTTGTTCAAACACCCTCTTTGGATGTTGGCTTGTCTTAGTAGTAGTAGTAGTAGTAGTAGTAGTGCATATAGTAATCGTTTCAGCCGTCTCACTACTACAGAACTTTAAGGTGTGTAAACTGTACTTCAGTCTGAGCTTTACAGCTTTTAACAGAGCTGAAAGGTAAAGATGAGGAAGTGTGGTGCTGTCACTGATCTTTGACCCTCCAGTAAATCTGTGCCTCTAAACGTTGCCCTGGATCTGACGAAGAGTTAATCTAGGCTTTGCCAAAATATTTTAATATGGAGCACAGCTAATTAGTACACAAGTATTCTCCAATTTTTCATTTAATTCTGAATTTCTCACATAGCTCTGTTTTCATGTCACTTGCCCTCGGGCCGCGAGCAGCTGCAGATCTATTCCTTTATCTTAAAATACAGTCTAAAATCACAAGGATGAAAACTTTATTTCAGTAAGCATTCAATATATATGAATAGTGTAGTTAACATTGATTTGCAGTTGACCTCATGGAAAAAATAAAAGGTGCATACAATACGTGTCTTTGTCACTTCCTTATTGCCTTCCTGGTGTTTTCAGCTTTAATGCTTCCTTTCAGCTGTTCGCTCCGCTAAAAGGTTCGACCTGCGGAGTTTAGGTCAGTCTTGTTTATACAGGTGCACATATATACAGCAGGAGTGTATGAATTACAGTTTAGTTCATACAGCAGGATCGAGGGCAGCACCGAGGAGGTTTTTACTTTCTGCAATGTAAATTTATTTTTTTTGTTTTCATCACCAGAGCAGAGGAAAAAATACTCCAACTCCAATTTCATCATGCAGGAGACGTCGCAGTATCACGTTGAGGTAAAATGATCATTATTTCATTGTTTTTAAAAAAATATTTCATTACGATTTAAACTTCAAACGAAGAAGCGTAGACTTACAGATTCACACAATGTGTGTTCATTCATTTATTCAGTGTTAGATGTATTTTAACACACTTTAGCTTCATATTTAGTTCATAAGGATTTTAGTTGTCATTAATATAAAATGAATTTCAGTGTTTATTCTTATGTAAAGTGTTTTTTGTCTTTATAGCAATTTTTAAAGCTTTTTTTTTTAGACTACAGTATAATATAGTAATATGTTACAGGATATGTCTGTGTTTACATTCCATGCAACTAAGATGTAATATTTAGTGTCCTGATCATTCAGGGCGTTACCGTCACATTTATCTATAAACTGTGGAAAAGTGTGTTGGTGTTGTCTTTTTAAAACGTTTAACTTAAAAAGTAAAAACGTTCTCTCACATAATGCTGTTAACGTATAGATTTAAAATACTTGTCACGTAACCTCATTTGCAAAGCAAGATAACAACACTATGAAAGTTATGGCATATTGTTCTTTTGCCCAGAGATAAAAGCTGACACACAGGTTCTTCTTCTGATTACATTTCACTTACGAGAACTTTGTTATAATAAAACTGTCGGGCCTTTGATTTCAGCAGTAGTGAGCTAATGTTGGAACGACTGAGTCAGAGACGTGCTTTGGGTCAGGCATGTTTTTTTGAACTATGTCCTGTGTCCATGTTAATAGGATTTCTTCTAAATGCCTCCAACATTATCACGCATGGGTGGGTAATGATACAGAAGATAACAATCCTGGTGCCAGCAGCCACTTAGTGGCAGTAGTTCAGTTTTGATCAGATAAAGAGTAACTCTCCCAGCTAAAAAAATAAATTAAATGAAGCATTTATATAGCAAGAGAGTACAGTTAAAGGAATGAAGGAACATTTTTATTTGTTTTCTTGGTGAGAGTTAGATAAGAAGATTGAATGTGGCTCTGTGTTCTCTATGGAGTCGGCTCAGGATAGCAAAAAGACTGAAGACAGGGAGGTGGCTCCCCTGGTTAACTAACTAACAGGTACTATATACTATATAGGTGCTATAGTTAATCATAAAAAAGTGTAAAAATAAACACTGTGGTGCCGGACTGTTTCTTGGCTGCTCGCTGTGCTTCCAGGAGTCTTGTCATTGTGTGTCATTGGGTTGTCGGACAGCCTGCTACTCCTATCCAAGAAACGAATACTTGGCACATGCTTCTTTTCTTGATGAGAGGAAAAAAAAATAAATAAATAAAAAAAAAAAAATATATATATATATATATATATATGTTG
>VURO01021134.1:0-15973 GCA_015108175.1 Pelvicachromis taeniatus
CGATCGCGAACCCCGGGGGGTTGAAAACGATGTACGGGGAGTCCGCTATTTTCGCCAGCTCTAGTGGACCTTGATGACCTGCTCAGCGATCGAGCTGGTGGGTAACAGACGCGTCCGAAAACATTCGGGACACGTTTGCAAGTATGTGATGTCTTGATAACCCGAGCAGATATTTGAAGTTTAGACAGCTACATTCTCGCCTGAAAATATGTTAAAAGTATATTTTGTACAGTAATAAGAGTACTATTAAAACGAAGCAACTGCCGCCATTGTTGGAAACTGGAATTTGCTGGGCCGCGTTATGAATTCTGGGTATGTAGGATACCCCGACCTGTGACGTAACCGGTCTACAAATGCAGCCTCCGAAGGATGCAGCGCTTTTGAACTTTTGCGAGATCCTGCAAAAGTTTTGCGAGATCCCGCAAAGGTTTTGCGAGATCTCGCAAAAGTTCATCTTAATTTTTTTTTTCTCCCATGTCCCTTGCGGGGCTCCGTAGTTACCTGTGTTTGTGTATTTTTTTCTGTGTCACCTTGAAGCTCCTCAATGTCTCCATGTTTGGTTTACCTTTTTATCTCTGTTAAGTTATACAAAAATCTTAATCCTGTCTCATTGTTTGTTACTTCCTGTTTTATTTTGATAGTCAGTCATCTCATGTGTGTTATGTTCCCTTTTGCTTCCCCTGGCCTAATCACTCTACCCTAATCTCCTTCTGTGTTTTTAAATCTTGCTTTGTTTTTTTTTTTTGCATTCTCCCAGATGACTGTGTCCTCCCGTGCAAACTGTATAAATGTATATTTGGTTTTCCTTTATTTTTTAGACTGGCATTATTTTGTAATAAGCTTAAATTTAGCAATTCAAGCTGCATTTTAGTTTATCTAATTGTGTCCGAATCCTGCAATTGCGTCCTACTCTGAATGCTACACAGTAACACTTGACAAGTAGTACAGGGACATTGCACAAAGTGGATAGAACAATGAAAAAAGAGGACTACCTTCAAATTCGTCAATTTCACTTCAAATGAATAGCAAGATGGTTGAAAATTGAACATAAATAGGTCGTCCAACAAGAAAATGATCCTTGACATATCAAAACCGGTGTGGAATGGATCAAGAAGGCTAACAAAAAGCTACAGCCAGCTCTTTATCCTCTTGATGATATTCGAGTGTGCCTGTGTATGCCAAACCAGTCTACACAAGTCTACATGTGTTTTGTGGACTTGGAGAAGGTATTCGACTTGGGCCTTGGCCCCCTGCAGAGGGTGTCCTGCAGGGGGCCAAGGCTGTCCTTTGTCACTGATTCTGTTCAGAATTTTACTAGACAAAATTTCTGAGAGTAGCCAGGTGGTGGAAAACTTTCACTTTGGTGGCCTTAGAATCTTATCTTATCTTGCTTTTTGCAATTGTTGTGGTTCTATTGGCTTCATCAAGTCATGGCCTACAGATTGCACTGCAAGTGTCAAGCGGCGGGAATGAGAATTACCACCTCCACTTCAGAGGCTGAATGGCTGGATGGATCCTTAAAGCTCAGTCTGTGCCAGGTACCAAAAAGAACAAATACTATATACAATTGAATAAGTGCTATACAAGACTGAAGACTGCCTCCTGGATGAAACAAACCTAAAGAAGGGATTCAGTTCATTTGCCCACCTCACATCCCCCACTGGCAGATAGTTTTGATCCTTGTGGCCCGAGATGGTTCTAAGGCCTCTCCAGACTTCACTGACATTGTTCTGGTTTTCCATCTTCTGCCTGTAGCTGTCCTTCCCATTCCTGATCAGATCTCTCAGCTCTCTCTGCACACTTTTCATCTCCTCCTTGTCTTCGGCTTTGAAGGCCCTTCTCTGCTTGAGAACGGCTTGGTTCTCAGAGTTGAATGATAAGGGAATAAGAGAGTACAACTATAATCATAAATATAGCATATATACACATATATAAATATAGAATATATAACATGGATAAATAAGATAAACAGGAATATCAGTGGAATATATTAATTGGTGAGCTGTATTGTGAGTCTATTACACAGTTTATTGCACAGTGGTTGTTACACAGTCGAATATAAAAGAAAATATTGCACAGTGAAAGGCACTACAGCTTAGTTGTCCCCCCTCCTTTGTCCTCCTGTTTCCCCTCCCTCTCCCCTCCAGCGAGGAGTTAAACAGTTTGATAGCATGTGGGACAAAGGAGTTTTTAAGTCTGTTGGTCCTAGACTTTGGAAGAAGCAACCTGTCGCTGAACAGACTCCTCTGGTTGTTTATGGTCATATGCAGAGGATGTCCAGCATTGTCTATAATGTCCAGCAGTTTTTTTTTTTGTCCTTTTCTCTGCCACTGTCACCAGAGTGTCCAGCTTCATGCCAAACACAGAGCCAGCCTTCCTGATTAGTTTTTCCAGCCTGGATGAGCCCGTCTTTGCCGTGCTGCTCCCCCAGCACACCACACCATATAGTCTGTAATGCAGGTCACAAGACTGTCGATGTCCTCTCCGTGGTCGTCACAAATCACCTCCCACACAGTAGACTCAAAGCAGTCCTGAAGAGCCTCCTTGCTCTCCTCCGACCATGTCTGCACTGTGAGGGTGACTGGTGGCGCTCTGCACACTAAGGGCTCGTACACAGGGACAAGTTGCACCAGATTGTGATCAGATCTTCCCAGGGGAGGGAGAGGTGCTGAACTGTATGCCTCTTTCGAGTGGGGCATGTCACATTCTGGGTGAAGGTGGGCAGTGATAGATGATTAAAGTCCCCCCCGATATTATAAAAAAGGCTCTAGGAGATAGCATTTGCAGTCTGCTGACCACAGAGTGGAGAAACTCACAGACTGCATCCACGTTGGCTGAGGAGGGGGGACATATGCTGCTATCACGATAACATGCGAGAATTCCCTGGGGAGGTAATAATGACGCATGCTAGCGGTTAACAGCTCAATGTCTCTGCTGCAGAGTTGTTCTTTCACAGTGATGTGCCCAGGGTTACACTGTTCACAAACACTGCCAGTCCCCCACCTTTCCTCTTACCTCTCTCTCTCCTCATTTATTAGAATTAATTATGAATTATTAATCAATTATTATAATTATTATGTATTTTGTGAGAGATCATGCAGAAGTAGTACATATATGGTATATTCTACTTGTTTAAGTACTTTCTGTAGTGATAGAAACATTCCAGCATTTTCTCTTCCCACAAAGTACATTTGGTTAATACACTGAACTCCAGTGTCCTACTAAAAATATAACTGACCGTTGCACTTTACTTTCTGAAAGTTGGGGCAAGTCCCATGAAGTTTAGATCTAAAGCTGTGGGACAGGTTTATCAACAGATGTGCAGAAGAGTCTCACTAATTTTCACCAGTGTAAATAAGTCCACTAAATATTTAGAGAAAACATTGCCAGTGTTTGCAACACAGATATTTTTGCAGTACAAAACTCCCAGAAGACACAGACACAGACACACACACACACTGAAGTTTGAACACAGTACAGGTTTTCAATAGAATGTCAAGACAAAAATAATTCTTATCAAGGTCAGGTTTATTTGGCCATCAGTGTGAGAACACTGATATGTGCAAAGCCTTCTAATCTGCACTGTTCAGTCTCTATAGGAAACTATTTTTTCTCAAGACTGAGAATCAGCAAATATAATCAGCCTGCTCGTCTCTTCTGATGCTTACCAGCACCTGTGTTTTGTTTCTTTTCTTTTTTTTTTTTTCAGGGAAACACTGAGGGTCCATGTCAAGGTAGAGACTGTTCTGTATGTCGGTGTCTTCCTGCCAAAGGTGCACGGGTATGGATTGTTTCTCTTCACAACATTAAGAAATGGAACAGAAACGTAACTTGATTTTTGAACTGAAAGGGGTTTTGTCTAAATTTGTCTGTCAGGACAAAAATACTATGCAGGATGCTTTACTGTTGGGATAGATTTGGCAAATCATTAGTTTCTCTAATAATAATAACAATTATTATAACTCCAGAACTAGCAACAAAAGGCAAAAAAAAAAAAAAAAAATCAAGTCACACAGAGATTTTCTCTTCTAAAAAAAAATCACAGCATTGTTTATAATCTAAATACAAGCCATGAATATCTTCATTGGAAACAGTGTTATTTTAACAGTGTTTTTGCTTTGTAGGGTGCTCCCGGTAGACTAGTCCAGGAAGGTCCACGGGGACTAATGGGACCGCAGGGACATGAAGGGCTTCCTGGAGACAAAGGCAGGATGGGGGCAGTTGGCTCACATGGCCCAGAGGGGCCTAAAGGAAGTCAAGTTAGTGTTCATTCCCATGTTGGTGTGAATATTTTGTGTCTATAAAAGAAACAGACAATGAAATCAAACCAACTGCTAATTTTATATTTATTCAACTTGAAAGTCATTACTGACAGACACTCAGTGGTCATTTTATTAGGTACTTACTGTTCTAATCAGCCAATCACATTGCAGCGTATTTAGGTATGTAGATTTTGAGCACGGTATGTTTGTTGATGTCAGATGGACTAGTCTGAGTTTTTCAGAAGCTGCTGATCTTCTGGGATTTTCCTGCATAACCATCTTTGGGGTTTACAGACAAAAGTCCCCCAAAAAAAGCCTTCTTGGTGTCAAAGGTTAAAGGAGTCTGACCAGACTGTTTGAAACCGATCACAGCCAAAAAGAACATTTCTGAATACATATGCTAAATCTACAGCAACAGAAGATGATACCAGCTGCCACTTGTGTCAGCTATGAACAGGAAAAAGGCTCCAATTCACGCAGGTTTCATGTTATATGTTATAATAATGTTGCCTTGTCTCATGAGTCTTGATTTCTGCTACAACATCTGGAGAAGAAACAAACAAACAGGCCAGAAAAGACCCGAATGACCCCAAAAATGTTAAATGAAGAAATCTCTCTTTATTTTTTGAGACTATGGATGAATGAATGGCTATTTCAATAAATGTCTTTATATTACAGGGAAAGACTGGTGCTCCTGGTTTTCCTGGTAGAAGTGGTTTAGCAGTAAGTAAGCTACAGTTTTTATAGATTTAACTCCAAATGACAAAAAATAAACATCTCATACTGACAACAATAAGCAATTTAATGCGAGTAGGGCCTTCAAGGGTCTTTTTACCCCTAGGGTACCTTGGCTTCCTCCTATAGTACAGAAGAAATCAATATCAGGCAGTCTGTCAGTGAAAATATGACGTCCGCAGATGTGTAACTGCCCAATTGTTACAGTTGAAATATTGGAGGCTCATGTGCTTGTTATGCCCTCTAGTGGACCAATATGATGCACACTCTCTTCACTACAATATGAAGCTGTATCTTCAGTAAGCTGCTGTACGTAGTCATCCACCACAATTTAATTATAGTTATATTGGCCTGAAGATATGAATGTTGTAAAGGATATGTACATGTCATTTTAAATTAGTGAGGAAGACAACAACTGTCATTTCAAACACTCTGTGTTTACATGTGACCACAACTACAATGTTTTCCTCAGGGTCACCCTGGAGCAGGCGGTGAGCCTGGTTTGCCAGGATTGGATGGCTGTAACGGGACACAGGGTAAGCCGGGAATCCCCGGTTTGCCTGGTTTGGATGGCCTCCCTGGCCCACCAGTAAGTTGAACACATGTTTTGATGTTTCAGTTGTTCACTCAATGGTGAGACCTTCAGATGTTCCACCAGCTTCTTCTAAGACATTTGCTTAGTAGTTAAAAAATTGTTATATACTGAAGTAAAGTACATAAAACTGTAATTACACGTTGAGACATTGCTCATAGTGGACATGTTTTAAGTATCTCTGCACTCAACTACCCTTCAGTAAAATACAAGTGGTAGTATGATACTTAAACAGAACAGGGGGACAAAAAGGCAGTAGAGATTTGGTGGGTGTGCATTTAGATTAAAAACTGGAGTTTGTGTACTGAAAAAGTATTTCAGAATATATTTAAACTAGAGATAAGAGGTCTTAGTTGTCCTAAACAGCAAAGCAATCTGCCCATATTTTACAAATAATACACTTATAGACCGTTTTACCATGGAAGCCTCATTGATGTTCTAAATAATGAGTATTTAGAGTATGTATTATTAGGCTATATGATGACATGAGTGACCAGTAGTTGTTGGCTGGACAATATCTCTCAATGAGACATATGTAGAATTTTGTCACTGCTTCTTGAACTTCTTACTTCTTTTTTTTTTTCAATTGCCTAAAACACCCTTTGTGGTAGTTTCAACTTGATTCAAAAACTACATTTATCAGGGTTTACTACACTGTCCAACATAAATGTTCTGTTTCATTTGATATTTGTAAAAATGGTGACCATCATAACAATATTATTACAACGTATATGATTAGCCTTAACTGTGTTTTTGTCAGGGATCACCTGGACCTAAAGGAAATAAAGGAGAAGCTTCATATTTAGATGTGCTTCCAGGACTTCCTGTAAGTTCTCCCACAGTTAATACCCCTCTTTCTACGCTTGCCAGAGTAGTTTGTAATAAACATGTGCCCTGTCTGTAAAAATGCTATCCTCTTTACTGTCTTGTCTATTTTAATTTGCAGGGTGAGCGTGGGCGAGATGGACAGCCTGGCCTTCCTGTATGTTGTTTTAATTCCTTTTTTGAACAATTGTGCAATTCTCTGTGAAACACTTTCAAAAAATAAAGTAGGAATTAAATATCTTAAAACTTTCTCCCCCTATTGTGCTCTTCACACCAACTGCTACCCAAATACTGCATCTTTAACATGATTGTGTGGTTTCCTGAAACAGGGAGAACAAGGATTTATTGGTCCTAAAGGTTACAGTGGTCCTCCTGGCCCTCCTGGCCCTCAGGTAATAAATGCATAAAAATAGATAAATATTTATGCTTTTATCTTTTTTCAGTATCATATATCACTGAGTGTCACTTGCACATTTGTGTGCATTTAGGGTTTAGAGGGAGCTGTAGGTGCAAGAGGACCAACAGTGAGTCATAAGCTTCACAGTATTTGACAGTGCTTGCTGAAACCTATTATATAGTGATACACATATGCAAAGACAACACTTACTACACTTTTGGTTATTGGGCAGGGTCATCCCGGAAGATCATTGAGAGGTGAAGTAGGTGATGAGGTAAGAAACCTTTTTGGCAATCATGAATTATCTATCATTAACCACATTTTTTGGAACTCAGTTAAGGTCAGAGTTCAGCAATAAGAAAGAGGACTGTCGAATAGCTCAAAATGTTCATGTTACAGGGTGAACAGGGCCTGCCTGGCCCACCAGGACCAGAAGAAGTTGTAGAATATCCTCTACAATATCTTTCACCGAAAGGAGACAAGGTAAAGGCAATTTTTATTTTTAAAGGATTTGATTTTCAACCTTTTCATATTTTTCATGCAGATGAAACCATATTCATCCATGTTTTTATGCCTACCCAATGATTATAATCCATCCATATAACTTTTTATTTTAATTTACAAGTTGCAAATCAAACTCTGCTCTTCCATCTGGATTTCTTTTTTAAAAATAATTTTATCTTTTTTTTGGCCTTTCTCCAGGGTGACAAAGGTTTTCCTGGCCCATGTGGACTAAAGGGCTTAAAGGTAGGTTTTATTATGCCTGTGTACCTATAAAAAAATGTCTCAGAGGAAAATCAAAAGACTTGATTTCTGTTTTTTTCCTATCAAAGGGGGGGAGTGGCGACTACTACGATCAAGAATTGAAAGGAGAGCAGGGAGTCCTCGGATTTGTTGGAGTTCGGGTAAATTATTTAAATGAGACTGCACAATATACTTAGACAAAGACAATTAATAAATGAAATAGTTTACAGCTCATTCTTTCCATCTGTAGGGTCCTCCAGGATTTCCTGGCAGGGAGGGACTAGCAGGATCTGAGGTGCAGCTTTCCTGTGATGTTATTATGTCTTGCTATACTTAGGCATTCTTCCATGTTAAATATATCAATACATTTTCAGGGTCGTCGAGGAGAGAGGGGACTTCCAGGTATCAGTGGAATAACTGGACTAAAGGTGACATTTGTTTAAACATCACTCAAATCAGTATGACAATTTTAAGAAAAACAGATGGCAAATGGGAGGAAAAGTTAAAAAACTTGGTTTGATATAGATGACACTGATGTTGGTTCTTAAGAAGAAGGACTGTAAATGAATTACTGACATCTGGTGGTTACTTAGGGCTGCTAAATGTAAAACTCCAATGAAATTCTTTGGTCAGTCTTCTCACCTGTAGAAAAAATGTAGATCTGTGCCATTTCTTTTACTAACTATTCTTTCCAAATTACACTTTGCATGTAACAGGGTTACCCAGGAGATCCAGGTCTCCCTGGTGATACACTCTTTAATGGAAGTCATGTGAGAGGTGAGACCACAGCACCATCTGTACTCCTACTAATACATTTTTTCCTGTTTGTATTGACATGTAAAAAGTAACAATATTTTAGTTTGATAAGTAAAAGGTTCTGTCACTCCCCTCTGTGGAGCACTCAACTTGAACTGTGAATGCGATAACTCAAAAAGAAGGAGAATTTTTAAGTTGTTAGCATAGGTGCATCTAGGAGGGTGGTGAGGGGTAGCACATGCAGCCACAAACATTTTGATAGTTTGCATCGGCTATATAGCTGCTATTGTTTTATTTATCATTGTCAAAATATAGATTTGAATAAAGTGGTTCACTGGAGCTTTACAGTGACATGTTGATACACACTGGGGGGATACTGGTGGCTGTGAAAGACTTTCTTTTTTCTTTTCTTTCTTTTTTTAAGTTGTTTTCAGCTTTAATTAAATCAGTCACGACTACACTACAATATGATTATATATTTACTCAAATAATAAAATAACACTGTAATAAATGTACACTATCACTTTAAATAAACTATTTTAAGTCACTTTTTTACCTGTAAATTTACGGTTCAAATACAAATAGGTCCATAAATCCAACACCAAAGCCACTAACTACAAATCAGACAGTTAAGATGCAATTAAAGTTCATACTTTCATTCAAGGGGTTTGACCAAAAAAAATGCATTAATCATTTTATATATACAGTTCTCCATTTTTAAATGCTTCAAGGCAACTGGACAAATTCATGATATTTTAAATACTTGAGCCTTGCTGAAAAGTATATATTTTGGAATAACCTCCAGGTCTGCTATCTGTTTCCTTTATCACAAAATAATTAGTAAACAGGCCTCACCTGGCCATAAAACTGCATCTCAGCAAAACTTCTCATTCACCATGTGTTAGATCTTCCTGCATTCAATCATACTTGTTATTAATCTCTGGCTCTCTTCCACAGCATGTCTTTTATCCTGTCTTCCTTCTTTCACCCCAACCGGTCGCAGCAGATGGCCGCCCCTCCCTGAGCCTGGTTCTGCCGGAGGTTTCTTCCTGTTAAAAGGGAGTTTTTCCTTCCCACTGTCGCCAAAGTGCTTGCTCATAGGGGGTCATATGATTGTTGGGTTTTTCACTGTATGTATTATTGTAGGGTCTACCTTACAATATAAAGCGCCTTGAGGCAACTGTTCTTGTGATTTGGCGCTATATAAATAAAATGTAATTGAAATTGAATTGAACTGAATCTTAGTTAATTCTTCTGAGCCCCTGAACATGTCCAAATGAAGATCTGCATTTTTCACAAATCTCAGTTTTTTTTAACTTATAATCCAACATGGTGGTGTACAAAATTACAACTTAGTTTGTTGTTTGATTGAAGTTAGTCTAGTTTGATTCACTTTAATGTATAGTAAAACAATTGTTACTTTATGACTTTATGTTTCAGGCGCTAAAGGTGACCATGGATATCCAGGACAACCTGGACTCCCAGGGGACACTGGGTCCATGGGCATTCCTGGGCCCTCTGGCCCACCAGGGTTAGCAGGTCAGACTTTGTTTCCTTTTTTTAATTGTGAACTCTGTATTTTGATTTAGTACTTATAGCACATATACTGTATATATCACTCATAATATCTCTTGCATACTGACCGTCGTTCAAAATACTCTATTGCTGTGGCAGTTACTATGTCAGTAATCAAAGATAATTTTTTCATTTTCTCTAGTATTGATGGTCTGTGTTTTCACAGGTGGAAAACTGATCCTATATCATTTGAAATTTTACATTTTCCTCTCACACACTTATAGAGGGCCAGGGTTTGCCTGGTCAGCGAGGTCCCACTGGTCCTAAAGGCTACAAAGGAGAGCCAGGAAACTATAATGAATATCCCATTCCAGGACTCACGGGAGCTAAAGGACTCCCGGGACCTAAAGGTGCCACAGGCCCCCCAGGCCCCCCAGGTATGCTCTCTCTGCTTTTTGCATATAATACACAGGTCAACAATTTCATATGTGCAGAAGTTAGAAGTCACTAATGTAATTTAATTACTTGGATTATCATCCCTTTTAATATGTGACCACTTTAATGATGATTTACTTTCTGGTTTGTATGGCTCTGTGTTGGTCTGATTGGATTGGATTAGGCTGTGGAGGTAATCTTTAAAAAATATATTTTATTAAAAAAGAAATAATCCCTTAAGCCCTTTTAAAAATTAATATAATTTTTAACTTATCAAAAACGTATTTTTGACTAATGTCTGTCTTTTCAATCTCAAAGACTACTATTGTGAGCGTGGTGACCTCGGAGACCCTGGTGATCCTGGACCCAGAGGATCTACTGGAAACAAAGGGCTCAAGGGAATTAAAGGTGAACTGTGACTGTTTGTTTGCGTTCATCATTTAAGCCAAGACTCTGTTCTTCTTTGTGAACACTGTTGTTAAATTTACAAGCAACATGTGGTGGAAGACGAAGTTTTCTGATTAATTTCTCTGTATAAACATCTATGTGAGTCTGTATATGCAATATAATTAAACAAAATTTTCTTATTTTTGTCTTCTATAGGTTGTCCAGGGAATTGTGAATGTATCTCTGGTAGGGGGAGCCCAGGGCCTCAAGGGCCACCTGGTTATCCAGGCCCCACGGGCTTACCTGGAAATCAAGGACCAAGAGGGGACCTAGGTCTGAAAGGAGATGAGGGCTCTCAAGGACCACAAGTAAGAACAGTAGAACTGAAACTGTGCAAATAAATATAATGTGTGTTATTTTTGTTATGCCCACAGTTATGTGTGCTTTCAGGGCTTTCAAGGATTTTCTGGTTTAAAGGGACAAAAAGGTGTAAAAGGTGATGCTTTTGCAGTAGGTGTAAAAGGTGAGCGCCTCTCAAAAAAATTTAAATTAATCAAATTAAAAATGTAATTTGTTCAGCAACCACAGCAACGACTGCACACTGGATTAGGCAAAGACTGTTTAATAGTACTATACCTTTAAGTAGGAAACAGATTATATTTGTTTTTCTGGAGTGTTAAAGTCAAATCTCTTTTGGTTGCTTTTGTTACTTGAAGGTGCCAAGGGTGACATAGGTGACCCAGGATATCGTGGTCCTCATGGAGGAACAGGTGGACTAGGACAGGATGGACGAGATGGCTATATGGGAGAACCTGGGCCACCAGTGAGTCTATATATTGGAATCCAGTACAACATGTCACAAATATTTTAAAGGTCTCTGGTCAAAGACAATGCATATGTAAAAATGATCGGCTTTGATAGACTTTTCTACACTTTGATCATGCTATGTTTTATCAGGGTGATAATTATGGAGGATTACCTGCTCCTAAAGGTTACCCAGGCCTTCCTGGACCAAAAGGATTTCCTGGGCGAGCAGGTCCCCCTGGTGATGGTTTACAAGGCCCTAAAGGAGAACAAGGACATAAAGGAAATCAGGGACTTACCGGCATACCAGGAATTCCTGGACGACCAGGACCTCCAGGTCAGGTCTCTCATGATCTGTCATTAAGAAAATGTCATGATCATCAGAGTAGCTGATGGTAGTTGCATCAACTCGTAACACTTGCTGATTAAACTAATTTGTCAGGAAAGTTAGATACTGTTCCATGCATTTGTTAATTTTGTATTGATCCCAATAAAACATGTCTGTCATGAAAAAAAAAATGTCATGAGATTTAATAACAAAAAATGTAACCACAAAAAGTTGTATTGCATACAGGAGAAACACAGAGATGCTGTCCTGAAGGTGAAATTGGCCCTCCTGGTCCAAAGGGTGAGCCAGGTTCACCAGGTAAGTCTTGCAGGTGCTAATTATTTATCTGAAAATGTTAACATGTCTTATCTGGAACACTAAATTTAATCAGAAATGTAGATTTAAAAAAAATGTCATTAGTAAATTGTTTAGCGCCTTCTATTTATAAAGTTTGTTACTTCATTACTTTCAAAGTTACACAGAATTGACCCTACAGTTACTACTACAAGTGATTTGACAAGCTATTAGCTCAAAATTAAATGCGGATTAGGAAGGCCACACTAAGTCATTCAGACACACAGAGACATTGTTGGTCCATGTTGCAAATCAACTTTTTTTAAATTTTTCTGGCCTCTTGTAGGTATTCCAGGTCAGACAGGGAGCAATGGTCCTCACGGAGAGCCAGGATACCCAGGCACTAAAGGCATGAAGGGAGATGATGGTGTAGCTCAGGGAACGGGACCACCAGGTAATGGCTGTCAAATCAGAGCATTTGCTGAAGCTTGTGGATCATCAGTTATTCATATAGTAGGCAATTTTCCTTAAAGCTATTAATTATAGAAAAAAAGAGTTGTTTTTAATGCTTATACATCTTTCTTAATTATAAAAGGACCTCCAGGTTTAATTGGTGAACCAGGTGAACCAGGTTCCAGAGGAATTAGTCTAGATGGCCTTAATGGCCTTCCTGGTTTTCCTGGACCACCAGGTAGGAAAGGGTCCCCAGGAGATGTCCTCTCCACCAGGCCAGGTGCAACTGGCTTACCTGGCCCTCCTGGTAGTCAAGGCTATAAAGGACTCCGTGGAATTCCAGGAAACCCAGGAATACCAGGTTAGATTAACTTATGTGAACTCAAACAAATCCCTAACAAATGTGATTCAAGCCCTGTCTTACAATAATATTAAAAGAAAAAACAGAATAAAAACATTCTCAACACAGAATGTGCTTTGCATTAGTTCTGTGCATTTAGATTAGTTGTCCTTTGGTCTTTTGCAATTGCAGGCCCACAAGGCCAACCTGGACAACTAGGCCGTAAAGGAGAGCCAGGGGTCAATGGTGACCCCGGAGCCCCTGGACCATTAGGCCCACCGTGTTCACAGTGCGAACTCATTGGCCCACCTGGACCCCCAGGACCTCCAGGAAATCCTGGAGTGAGGGGAATACCAGGTGAGCAAACTGCAGTTACAACCCAAAGCATGGATATGTATAGTCATGTCGTCAAAGCTTAATAAACACAAGTACAATTTAAAACTTTACATTTATTTCCACTGAGTACTTTAATTTTCATATGAACATGAATATCACACACTGTTGTCATGATAAATAGTATATTTGCTTTGTTTTTGAGCATATAAACAGTTTGCAAAAGCTTATTTAGGAAAACTAGAAAAATAAAGCAATAAAAGGACAATACAAATTTGCTTCGCATCTGTTTAGTTTCACTAGGAAAAAAGTTGGATGAAGTGCAAATCCCACTTGTGCTCCATATGTTAATAATTATTATTTGTCTAGTTTCCTTATTGATATAAATTTCAATAGCAACAAAAAATATATATACAAAATATATTCTGTGTGAAATAAAATGTATCAGATATTTTATATCAACACATCAAAGACAAATACCTCCAGTTTGTGGATTGCAAAATATAAATATAGTAACATTAACATTAGTAACATCAGTTTTAATACCTGTTTTATCTTTCATGTTTAGACGTTCATAAGTTGTTAATCTATAAAATAACAACACTGACCTCTGGTGGATTTTGTGAGCAATGTCCACACAAAAGGAGGAACAGTCAATCAACTTCTCTATATATGAGTATACTCATGCTTATTTATTCAGGCCATCTAACCATAAATTTTGTCACTGAATTTTATGATGTTGCATAGGAAACATTGGGCAGATAGGTCTGAGAGGTGATATCGGTCCACCTGGACATGGACAGAAAGGATCAAAAGGTGTTCAGGGTCCTCCTGGTGTACCAGGACCAGCTGGACCAAGAGGCTCCACTGGCCTTCCAGGAGATCCTGGAACTAATGGATGGCCAGGACTGAAAGGTCAGCTGATGGTCTGTCTAATTAATTATCTTATTGGATGATTATTTGAAACCATACAAGCATTTTATTTTTATTTTTAAGTATAAAATTCAACAGGTAATTCCATTAAGTTTCCAAAATCCAGTCTGTTTAACCTAATAGCCCATCAACTATCTCATTTACATTCAACAGCTAGCTGGCAAACTAGCTTAATTAAATCTTTGAGCCTCAGTCTGTGCTGATTACAGCAAGGTTTTCTGTTCAATTTATATAGGTGAAAGGGGGTATCCTGGCAGGGCTGGAGCTGGAGGTTTCCCAGGTCACCCTGGACCTCCTGGACCAAATGGTAAACAGGGTGAAAGAGGTCTTAATGGCCTCCCAGGTTCCCCAGGGTATCCAGGACCACATGGCAATAGAGGTAAGTTTGTAAATGTGTCGTGTCTCTGTTATTCTATTAGCCTAACATACACTTGCTGGGAATCTTGTTCTTTATTTATAATAATATATATTATTATAATAAAATATTTGATCAAAATGCAAAAGATTATTATTGGTTAAAACAATCAAATATATTAAACTATGTACCTGTATTATTCAAATTACAAAGCAAAATACAAATAAATCCTTGCAAGTAAAGAACTTCTAAAGGAAATTATTTTGCAGGAAAGTTTTCTGTTTAGTAAATTTAAAAATGCAGCCAAAAGGAATAAATACAAACATAGCACAATGTCTTGTTGGATCCCATTGGCCTTGACCAGGTTGTATTGTACCATTTCTGACAAATCCATATAGTGCCAAATCACAACAGTAGTTGCCTCAAGGTGCATTATATTGTAAGGTAAAGACCCTTGGAAGTACCAAATGTAGTCTTTTTCTTTAAGCTATTTTCTCTCACTTTGTGTGTACTTTATGGAAGAAAATGGCAAACATTTCATCTCTGTTGTCTATTCAGGTTTACGTGGACCCCCTGGAGATCCAGGAGTACCATATCCATTGAATATAGAGAAAGGTCCAGTGGGTCCTCCAGGAATTCCAGGGCCACCTGGCGAGCCTGGACTTCAAGGCAAATAAGCCTTTATAAAATAGCTTTATTCTTCTTTGGTAGAAAGACTGAATTGTTATAGACAGTGCAGAACTAAACAATTAGCAATTTGTGATGTCATTTACAGGTCCAAAGGGCACACGGGGAATGCCAGGTGATTCTGGACCTGATGGATGGCCTGGCTCACCAGGAATTAAGGGCATCCCTGGAGCTCCAGGCAGGTCAGGAGGAGCAGGACCTCCTGGAGACCCTGGAATTAAAGGTTTCATTGGTCCCAGAGGGTATCCTGGGAATGATGGAGATCGGGTACTCAAGTCAATTCAATTTAATTGATGTAGTGCCAAATCATAGCAGTGACCCCTTATATATATATACATCATCTACACCTATGCCCTGCCCGTGATCAGGTACCCTGCTGCGATAATAAACTGACCAAATAAGGAGTTAGAAGCCACTGACATCAAGACAAGGATACTCCTTACCATGCATGGAGGGTTTCAGGGTGTTGAGGCTAAGTGGAAGGAAGGAGGCCGGGGGACTAGTGAGTGTCAGCACCACAGTCCAGTCCGGTCTACCACACCAGGTAAGACCTCAGGTGCAGGCTGTGTAAAGATGCCCCTGAGTCAATCCAGCACATAACAGCAGGGTGCAAGATGCTAGCAGGCAGGGCATACATGAAACGCCATAACCAAGTGGCCGGCATAGTATACAGAAACATCTGTGCCGTGTACGGCCTGGAGGTCCCGAGGTCAAAATGGGAGACATCACCACGGGTGGTGGAGAACGACTAAGCCAAGATCCTGTGGGACTTCCAGAGACAGACGGACAAAATGGTGG
>VURO01021137.1:0-16199 GCA_015108175.1 Pelvicachromis taeniatus
GCCCCCCGACAACATAGCCCCTGGGATCCCTGGGACACACAAACCCCTCCACCACAATAAGGTAGCGATCCACGGAGGGGTAATCCCTCACCCTGATCCCTAAAACCAAAAGAACAAAAAATGCACGCGCGCACATACACAATCAAATCAACCCATTAAAAGAAAAAAAAAAGCATGATGATTATGTCTATAACAGCTCAGACACTTAAAAAAAAAACTTTAATTTTAAAATTGTTTACATAAAAACTCCTACAAATCATGTCGTTACTTCAACAATCAGTCTCATGCACACAAGTGAAATGCATGAAAGCAGAGCGTACACAAGGATACATCACGTGCAAGCTGCTCAAAAAAATACATAAAATATCCGCCCTCTATCTTTTTGTGCTTGTTTAATTAATAATTGATCTGTTTGAGCTCAGTGAAGCCAGGTGTCTGTATATAACCCCTTTCTAACTAGCAGAATTGGCCTAATGATGCTTTTCTTGTATTAAAGGCAGCCCATAATCCATTAAAAATTAGTATGTTTCAGTAAAAATGATTCAATCATATTGGAAAGTATATCAATTGAAATGTCAACACTTGCATACATTTAAAGTTTTCTATGACTTGTATAGTGTATTCAGCCCTTTCCAGTGATTTTCCTTTTTAAATTTTATTACCTATAACTTGTATTTTAAAAATTGATGCTATTTGATTTTAGCTGGTAGCGTGTCAGCTGATCAGTTGGACTTCTGAGAATTAGGAATTATTCCATCCATTTCTTATCTGTGCTACTTTGCTGTTGAAATCGCTATAATGAATTGATTCATCAGCTTTTCCCCTCAGCAAAATCTGTTAAAGGATATTTATTGTATTTCTGGGTAATGAATTTGTTATAGTGATGATATAACAAGTTGTTTAAGGCGAGGGAAGCAGACATTCTAAAAATGTGGTGGACGGCTGTTATCACAGTCACAAATGCGTGGTATCTGATTTATTACTGATCTAACTTTAATACAAAACACATAAACCTTGACTTGTTGTTGAACCTCTGGATTTATTTTTCACGCTAACACGCCAAAGGCCCTTGATTTCTGCTTTAGTTCTGCCTTTTGTGTTTGACATTTAGCTGTAAAAGCAAACAATTTTGTTTTCTGCATCCAAAGCACGTACGACATGGTTTTCATTTTATTCTAATTTTAGAGATTCACTTTTTTTTTCCAACAAAACAACAAACTCCCCTCCCCTTCGTGTACGTGACCCAAAGCAGTTGTTAAGACTTTGTTCCATTCTGTCCCTTCCAGACGTGATTCATTCTTGTAAAAAGGATCATGTGACACGCCCTTTTTTCCACAGTTTCTGAGCGATGACAGAGCTCACCCTGCAGCTGTGAGCGAATGTCCCAGCACGTACACCTGATATTGAACCATGGTGGCTGCAGGCCAGCAGGATATCCCCTCTGACAATGACTTCTGATAATTATTGTCATACGTGTGTTTGTGTGTGTATGCAGGAGGATGGAGAGCTTGTTCTTGAAGGGCTCCTGAACATCTACTGGGGTCTATGCCGACCAATAAGACTTCAGATGTACGATGACAATGAAAGATTTCGTGTCAGCAGGTATAACGGCCTAATTCAGATGCCAGCTTCTAAATTCAGTCCATTTCTAAGCACTTTGAAGCCAAAAGCCAATGATATGTTTCTGAAAAGAATGATTGTCAGTTTCATCAATACTCAGAATAATTAAACAATTATTCTAGCTTTGCGCTAAGCTAAGGTAATCCTCTTTTTACTGTAGCATCATAATTATCTGATAGATACTAATCTGCTCATCTAGCTGTCTGCAAAAATGTAAATCCATTGCTTACTTTCAGGCTTTCAATCACATCTCACAGATTCAGAACGAGCTAAAAACGCTAACAGGACGTACAATGTAAAGCTACATTAACCTTGTAAAAGCCTGATTCATGAAATAATTGGGAGAAAATTCTCATTTTTAAAACCGGAACATTTAAGGAAACTTCTAACATTAAAAAAAAAGTAACTATCAATTTGCATATTTGACTTGTAATTTCTATTGTAGTTGTATCATACTAAATTGCTATGTCTGGCACTTTTGTGCAATGTATGGCTTAAAAATTAATTGTGCAATTTGCACACTGCTAAAATCAGACTGATAATGTAGAGATAACGTAAAACCTCATGTATCACATGTGATACGCTTGGTCTTTGAGATTTAAATGCTTTTTTCCCTCTTTTTACCCTCTTCTTCAAAAACAGATTCACGGTGGTGAAGCAGGTGTCAGCAGAGTCTAATAATAACTCGCTTGACCGAGAACCTGGACCAGCAGGTGAGTTTGAAACACGTGTTGACTTTTCTCTCACACACACACCTGCTGGATTATTTCAGATTACACACCTACCTAAGGAGATTATGGCCCCACAAGTGCTTCATTCAGCACAGTGGAAAGGTAGGCTCACATGTTGGGCACATATGATCATGAGATGCCACTGAAATCAGATCACCAGCTCTATAAATAACCAGAGTTAGACTTGTTAGAAAGGCCTTTGTCAAAGCCATCACTAAGTGGTTTTGTTAGCACCTGTTTTCTCACAGGGGCACCTTATGACCAAAGGTAAACAATGCAGCAAATTTGTGAAATTGTTTTTTTATACATTTTATTTCCTTTGCCAACCTGTCAAACCTACTGTTTGATGGCATAGTCAGGCCAAAGACTCTTTTTGCCTATTTACTTTTGTTTGGTTTTAGAATTAATTTTTGTGATAGATTAATGGAAAAATCCTGGTTTCCTGCCAGTTGCAACAAATTATTGAATTTATTGAAGTATAGAAAAAGCATCAAAAATATTTAACTAAACAAGGGGATTGATAATAAATCATTTTACTTAGTGATGCCAACAATTGTCTCATAATTGGGAAGAAAATACCACAGGGTAAAAACTAGGCTGCTGCTGCTCATGTAAAAAGAATGTACCGGCAGATGAATAGTTTTTATTGGATATAGATGTATAAAATATGTTTTATTTATACATAACATGTTTAATGTTATATTTAATGTCAATATGAAACACAGGCTACTGAATATGCACTCACTGTTCACTTTATTACCCCAAAAGGGGTTCTAACCCACTATAACTATTACTGGATTAATCCCCCTTTTGCCTTCAGAACTGCTTTAAATCTTTATCCAGCAAGGCACCACATTCCTGAGATTCTGGTCCATATTGATGTGATAGCATCACACAGTTGCTGCAGGTTTGTTGGTTGTACATCCACGACTCTACTGCTCACCACATCCAAAGTGCACCAAGAAAATATTCACTATAACAATATACCACCACCAGCCTGAAAGGTTAATACAGGGCAGGATGGGTTCATACTTTAATGTCATTTGCACCAAAATCTCACTATATTATCTGAATCTTGCAGCAAAAACTGAGACTCATCAGACCAGGCAACATTCTTCCAATCCTCTATTGTCGAATTTTGGTGAGCTTGTGTGAACTGTAGCCTGTTTCCTGTTCTAGGCTCATAGGAATGGCACCTGTTGTTGTTCTCTGCTGTAGCCCATCTGCTTCAAGATTCAACATGCTCTGCATGCCTTGGTTGTAACAAGTGGTTATTTGAGTTACTGTTGCCTTCCTGTCCGTTCAAAGCAGTCTGCCAAATCTCCTCTGACCTCTGATATCAACAAGGCATTTTCACCCAGAGAACTGCTGCTTACTGGATATTTCTCTTTTATCAAAGTCATCTTTATTGTCAAAGACCATATGTACAATCATACACAGGAATTTGAAATTGCAGTGCTCTTATGACCCTCAGTGTACACTAAAACAATATAGAAATAAAAATAAAATAGGAGTGGACTGTATATGGACTGTTCTCTGTAAACCCTAGAGATGGTTCTATGGGAAAATCCCAGTAGATCAGCAGTTTCTGCAATACCTGGATCATCTCCTCTGGCACCAACATCTATGTCACGTTCAAAGTCACTTAAGTGTTGTGGTTGGTTTGAACTTAATGAGGCTATCTAGACCATGTCTATGTACCTAATCAGGAGTTGCTCCTACTTTATTCGGTGATTAGGTATTTACAGTTAAAACAATGAACCTAAAGTGGATGGTTGATATGAAAACAAGGAAACATATAAACTAATGATTGAACAGAACCATCTGATCGATGTGTTGACTCAGGTGTGTTTATTCTTTACGTGTCTCCCTCAATGAGGTGGTGACGTGGGTGGTCAGGATGAGGACGACTCACCTCAGCTACTCAGGACCAGGAGTGATGCTTCCTTCATGCGGGTTCAGAGGAGGTCAAACACACAGACTGCCAGAGACCTGCAGCGCTTGCGCACACACAGGTTCTCAATCAACGGCCACTTCTACAACCATAAGGTACAATAAACAGAACACACATAACAGTACACCCATTAGTGTATCTGGTTGTTGACACATCTCCAGGTGCAGAGGGGCAGTGGTTTCCTGTGTGGGTGTGCCTGTGCTTTTGCTGAGTTTTACAATAGCCAGCTGTGGTTTCATTTCATTAATGTGCCACTGGGAGGAAAAAAGGGTTACACTGTGTTCCTGCATCAGTTAGCCTCAGATAGAATAAGTGCATGTTGTTTTTGAACAAAGTCCAGGTACAGACTGAGAGATTTCCTTTTTGTTTTAGACTTCCTGTGGAAAATGTCCATGGCGCTCAAGCCTAGGAATCCATACTGAAGTGTAGATGAAACAAAGCACATCTACTAGTACTCTGTCTTCTACATAGGCATTCTCTTTTGTGAATTTTTCCATTTTTATGTTCTTGCCTCCAGACATCTGTTTTTACTCCAGCCTATGGTTCAGTCACTAATGTAAGAGTAAACAGCACCATGACGACTGGACAAGTCCTGAACCTGCTGCTACACAAGTTTAGGGTGAGCAATAAAGATACTGGTTTCACCTCAAGTTGATTTAAAATCAAGTATTTATCTTGCAAATATATTCATTTGATAAATTTTGTATGCTTGAAAGCGCAAGTGAAGTAAGTGGTTATTATCATGGGTGATCATTTTGGTAAATCAATGGTAAACTCCAGCTTATCACTGACAAAGCACAGTATTAGACCGGAGACGGCTACAGTTTCATAGGCAGAATGCTCAAGGAAACGAATCCTACTACCCTGCTGCCATAACTGCAACACATTAGTTCTTTAATACTGTTTTTGAACCAAAAGCTTTCTATGCACGCCTTAATACTTTTGTCATTTAAGGTGGAGAATAAAGCTGAGGAGTTTGTTCTTTACATGGTGCATGAGTCTGGTGGTAAGTGAGACCTTTCAATCTGTGTCTTTCACAACAAATACTGTGTGTGCGTGCATGTGTGCACATGTGTGTGTAAGTAAACAGTGTTTCACTTTGCTTATGACCTTGCAGAAAGGACACGACTGAGGGATGGTGAATACCCACTGGTGACACGTGTGCTTTATGGACCCTGTGAGAAAATTTCCAAGATCTTTATCACAGAGGCGGACCTGGGAGAGGAAGTCACATATGATGTGAGGATGGGCTTTGTGCCACTACTCTTCTTTTATCTTGTGCGCGTGACTCTTATTTTTCTTTTCTCTCTCTTTTTTTTTGTAGACACTCAACAAAACAATGGCGCAATGACAGACAGCTGGGTTAAAATTAGCAAGCTGAGAAAAGATTTCCTGTTTAGGGACTGATGTAACAATGGCCTAACATGACTAAATCTGTAATGTGACAACGCTGTAATATAAATATGGTTGCTGCTGGGTACATTCCCTGAATAGTCTATAATTTGAACCACTCTAAATTAAGAAAGGCAACACTATTTTTGCACAAGTAAACACAAGTTTTACCTTATTTAAAATAAAAAATAAAAATAAATCTCACTTGTCTGATTTCAGTACATTTGTCATACTTCTAATTCAGTTTGACATATCCTTTTATTGTTTCTGGGTCATCGTATAGTTTTTAAAAGATTAGAGTTAAAAAAAAAAGTTAAAGTAAAATTTATTTCCAAGTTTTTCTGGGTGTAAACCACAGAAGGGAATTTTAACTATTTGTATTAAACTACTTTGCACTGAAAAGCTATTCATTACATGTTCAGTTGATTATTTCAAATAAAGTTGGGGTTTTTTTCTTGGAATAAATATTTGTGTTGATTTAAATATTTGTAGTTCAAAGTATATTTTATTTGTGCGATAGTAGTTTGATTATCACTTTCTACGGGAAAGGGACTGTGGGCAAATCCTGGACTAGCCCCCAATTCCTGTTATGCCATGTCTAGGGAAATGAAAGAAAACACGATAAATGTCAATTTTCCCAACTCCCAGCGAGCACAAAAACAATTTAATAACAAACAGTAAATGTTGTATTTATTAATTAATAATTTTTATTAATTAGTAGAAATTAGTAAATTAGAGTCCAAAATAACAAGTAAATGTCTATACATCTATATTATGTATACTATATCTATACATCTCAATGACTAAAAAAGAACAAAAAAGTGTTCACACACCTCCAGGTGTGAACACAAAATGTACAACAGAATTTACAGATAATCATCCGTATGGCTGTGTATATGGGCCACAATCGCAGCAGATTCCAGTCACAATATTCACTCTCACACACAATGCAGACCTTTCCATAAAAGCAAGCAACATACCAGTTGCATTGAAGAACACAAGAATACAATAAATAACAGTAGTCAGTACAGTCTGCCATTTTTAGTGCTAAACCAGAGAAAACCAGAGAAAAGGAAAAAACATTTTGTGTAACATTTATTTGTGGATTGTTCTTACTCAAAATGATATGTTTGAATTGATCTTTTCCAGGTTGCCCAGTACATAAAGTTTGAGATTCCCGTTTTAGACAGCTTTGTAGAAAAACTGAAAGAGGAAGAGGAACGTGAAATAATAAAACTGACCAAAAAGTAAGTCAAAAGTCTCTCCTCTCATAACTGCTGCAAATTTCGGCTGATATATTTTATTATGTGGAGCCAGTATGCATGTTTTCTGCCAGTATTACAGAGTCTAAACAAGGCAGTCACTCTTCAGTTAAGCACAGTGTCATTGCTTATTGTTTGCAAGCTTATATAATCTTTTATCTCATTTGACTGAGATTTCAGCCTGCTAACCCTGACCCTTGTATGTACTTTTATGACTCATGTGGTCTTATGAGTCTGTTTACACAGTCCCGTGGTGGGGACTTGCTTCTCTTCTGGAGACACAAAGCACATCATCATAAGAAAAATAAAAATATTACATTGTAACAGTAAGATCAGGTTTAAGGTTGGGATAAAATTTCCAGGAAATTATTATAAGTCAGTGATATACTCACAACTGTGCCTTTCATGGTTACGGTTAACTTGCAGCAAATTGTCTCAACCTGTATTTTTATTTATTTTATTTTTAGGATTTATGTTCTAAGTAGCTAAGCTCCACTCACAGTCTGACGAATAAGTCATTCATAATACTTTCTTTGTTCCGTCCTTTCGTTATTTCTGAATGGTGGTATTATTTTAAATAAATATGTATTTGGATATAAGTGTAGGCATGCAACACAAAGCCTTTATTCAAGTGATTTTTTTTCCCCCACCTCTGCAGGTACAGTGCCCTGAAATCTATGATACTACATCAACTTGAAGACAAAGCTCACACCGATGACAGAGCATGATTGTTTCTATAGGCGTGTGTTGATGTTTAAGGGGAATGGGTGGGTGCAACACTAATGATCGTTGTTTTAGTATTGGAATAGTTCCAGATAGTGAATGTAGAGGTAAAGGAGAGAGAGTGAGTCACCACTTTGTATCATCTATTCTGTCAATATTTTTACAACTAAGTGCATCACTGTTTTGATATCTTCTATTAATATATTCACATTTTGTATGAAAATCTTTACTGCACATATGGATATTTATACTGAAGCGTTTTGGTAATGTTTTCTCTGACTTGGACCTTTTACCTAATAAATCAGCTTTAGCGTTGTCCTTCAAAAATACTGCTTGATCTCTAATAACCATGAAACTCAGCTTGGGCTTACACACACACAAAAAGCCATATTTATTATTTCCTGTGTTTCCACAGACTGAGCAGACATTAGCATTGTTCTTCTAAGCAGCCCTCTTCGCCAGCTATTTCCCATGAGGTGTGTCTGTGTACATGTGTGTGTGAACCCTGAACCTTTCAGCATTACACAATAGAGGTATCCTGAGAGAGTATGGCTGTTCCTTTTTCCCATAGATTCACAAACGGCAAGACTTTTGTAATATTTTGTGGATCAACCTTGACTTTAAACACTGACCTACAATCACTCACTACTATGTTTTTTGTTTTTTTGTTTTTTATCAGATCACAACAGTAATTAAATAATTCTCCTTACTCCCAACCATCAATCTCACATGAATTCACAGAGCTCATGTTCTTACTTAAACAAATTTAGTTTGAAGTATTGGCCAAGAGGAAGATTGGTCACATTTATCCACTACTTAAGGGAATATTGCTAAAGTTTAACTGTATTCAGGAGTATTAAGGAAAGCTGGACCTTATGAATTCAAACCCTGCAGAAATGGAAAAACTCCAAGTATAGTCATGTTTGCTGCAGTAATTTCTTTTGAGCCTTTGAATATTGGTTTAATTTCAGTATGAAAAACATATGCTCACACAATATTCCTGTTAACACCAGATTCTGCCTTTCCTGCAAATGGATAAGACAACAATTTGCATTGCGATATATAATAAACTAACCAAAATATTTATGGACAGAAGTTTGTAGAAACTATAAGCAGACATTGGATTTCTGGTTTCTGATTGTGGTCAATAAAAGCAAGTTTTATTGATCATTGCTAATAAACTGAACTTGCTGCATGCATGTAAACGGTCCATTTTAAAACATAAATAAATAAATAAAACAAAGGATTATATTACCAAAAAAGTAATTTCAAAAACATCAGCTATTGTCTGAAGATGGTTAAGCTTTTAAAGGTGTATGATTTGCATCTATAAACAACGACTGATTCACATAACAGAAGGTCTGAACAACATATCCGTGATGCAGATAAACTGCTACATAGGAAGCTGTGAAAATCTGGCCTTTGCACCTGAGCTGATAGGTTTGTGAGACTGGCAACTGATGAGCAGAAAACCAAAAATAAAAACAATTGTAATGATTTGCATTCACCAAATAGCTACTGTGTGGACCCTGACATTATGACTGTTTTATCAAGTGGTGTTCCTGTTGTTGTGAATTTACTTACAATCTCATCTCTGAACTCAAAAACAAGACTTTTTTTTATTGTATTTAAATATCATCTTATAAATTAAAGGGAGGAAATCAGTATTAAATAAAATGTTAAATGTGCGGTACTGCATATAAGTTAAAATGGTAAATAGGAACACTTATTTACATACACATGAAAACAGTGAATTACACAGGTCATTTGTTAAAGCATTTTTTAGCTGTAGTAGCAGCCTCTAGTGGCCATTGAAATACTGATGCACGCAAAGAATTTATGTAGGGACAAGCCAAGCAAAACCATCTGTGTGGAAAAATAAGACTGGTGCAGAAATGACAAAACATTTACAAAATGAGCTTCTATTCCATTTAGTATAATGCAAATAATCTGAAGAAAGTTTACTGAGGTCACAGGTCAAGTAGGGGGCAAGGAGGACTGAAAAACTACAGCAGTTACAATGTGCCAAGTTTGCAGTGACAGGGAGACCTAACCTCTTTACGGGGGTCCCAACTGACTCAAAGGGGACAGAATCAGAAAATAATGAAATATTTTTCTTGGAGTCCAAAAAGGAAGAAGATGAAAAAACAAATGTGATCACTGGCATTTCTGGAGTAAGAAACACTTGCTTTTTATAGAACTGTTGCTACTGTTAGAGGTGTGAGATTATTTATAAAATAATGGTAGTAAACACTGGTTCGAAGGGTCGCTGTGAATTTTTGCTTAGGGCCCGTCCCAACATCCTCCAGGCCAGTTAAAAGAATGGAGTTTTAAGGCAGTTCCAACTGTTCAAATTGGGAACTGGTAGCTAAATCTATCAAGGGGCCACTGGAGAAACGGGAGCTTTTAGCACTCTAGCACTGGTTTCGATTTGCATTGGTTGCAGCTTGGTTGGCGTAGACGATCTCACAAGAATTTTAACATTTACTAAAAGAGCTTTAAAAGTTTAAAAATCACCAAATAAGACTGCGCTGTTGGGGCAGATGAGTCTGTATATCATTTCAATCGATCTACATTTGTCCTTTCTCTTGCCTTTTACGGTCCTTTCCCCAGTTTAATGTCACAGAAATCGTGTCAAGTGTCTGCTTGACACTGCGGTCACTGCTTATATAAACACGTTAGGACAAAGTGCAATGATGCCTCCTGATGATGCGTTTACGGTCAGGCAATCGTTTCCTTTTGTGTATTGACTTTTCCTACGGACAAGCACCGCAAACGTGCTGTCCTGCAGTCCTCCAAATCCCAACTGCCCGTTCCTAGACGTGGATGACGTTGTGCGTCGGTCAAACGGTGATTGGTTGACACGTAGGTCAAAACAGGGAAGGAAAGGACAGATGATTTCCACCAAGAGCAAGAGAAAAGCCAAAAAAATAAACAATACAGCAAGAGAGTCACAGACAGCGGCTGTAGTGGACGCTTTTCATTTCCTTTAACACTATGTTTCACTTCAGCTCTTTTTATGTTGTAACTTCAGTTTTGTCCACGGCTGAGTAGCCCACTCACCTGTAGCCTAACACCGCCTCCATCGACAACAGACGCTCTCTGAAAGCCAGATGTGCCGTACACGGACTGCCAACGCGTTACCACTACTATTTAATGTACACTGATATATATACGTCACGTCCCACTGTATGATCGAGTCACACTGTAGCCTATTTCATTACACGCCCTGAGGTGAACTTGAGACAAAGCTGTGAGAGCAACAGTCCTACAATTTGATGCGAACCAAGTATGGCGTCGAGTGAAGACACAAACATAGTTATAATAGGATGTGGGGTATCGGGTATAGCAGCGGCTCACCGGCTTGTCAAAGCTGGATATCATGTGCGGATACTTGAGGCGACTGCAAGAAGCGGAGGACGAATAAAAACAGCAACTCTGGGTAAGGTTATATGTAGTTTCTGTTTTACTCGCTTTCTACTTTACACTGTCAGAAAACCAGGAAACAACTAGATTAAATTCTTAGTAAGGATAACGTTAATTTCTAAGTGCGTGCAAATTTATAGATCCAATCTAGGAGGATAAACAATCCAACAGGTTCTTCTCTCTTTTAATCACCTGCTGTCAGCATCTTCTGTTATACTTATTTTCAGTTTCAGTGCTTGGACTGTTGTGTAGCTTTCTGATGCTAATATTTTCCGAATGGTGAAACGACACAAAAATTATGCCAGTGCATACAGACATCTCAAATTAACGTTTTTACAGGACACAATGCAGTACTGTCAAAAACAAAGTGCATCTTAGCAACCAGGTGCTGTGAAAGTCTGTATGAACCTGACTTTAAAAAAAAAGAAAAAGGTTTGGGCTGTCTGCTGTAAGATCCAAGTGTGACCCGGGCACCTTGCAGTCGCTGAGTCGATGTCTGTATGCCAGCGTATTCTAAAGTCAAATGTGAAGTCGTCTGTTTGACGAGCTAAAGCTTGGCCCAAAGTAGCTCACACAGCAGGACAGTGGTCCAAGCACAACAGCAAATCTAGAGCAAAATAGCTGAAAAAGAAAAGAATCGAGGAGCTGTACTGTCTCAGGCAAAGTTCAGACCTCAACATGATTGAATGTGGGACCTTAACAGAGCTGTGCTTTAATGAATGCCCATAAACCTCAATAAACAGAAGCAACATTGTAAAGAAGAATTGGCCAAAGTTCCTACTAAGTAATTAAAATGTAATTTCACACATAAAAATCACAAAGTGCTTCACAAATAAATAATAAAAATGAAAAGAATGGAAATACAACAAATAACAATTTAAAACAGTAAAATAAAACATTAAAAACAACAAAGACGTGAGAGACTGCTAAAGTAATGCAGAAAAAAATAACGTCGAGTTATTGCTGCTACAGGTGGTTCTACAAGCTGTTGACTCATTGGGTGTGTTTATTTTTTCAGGTTTCACAGAATCAGGTTTCTGTGAAACCTGATCTACTAGTACAATGGCCTCCCATCATTACAATAATTATGCTGTCATCTTAATCTTTGGTGAGTTTACTGTCACTAAACAAGTAAATGTACACAAAGGTTTGTTTTTCTTTGACAGGTAACACCATTACAGAGATTGGTGCAGCTTTCATCCATGGCCCATCTGAGGAGAACCCATTGTTTTGTCTGGCTCGCGACTATGACCTCCTGCCTCCAGAAGCCCTCAATCCAAAGAACCAGGCCATAGACGTGGATGAAGATCCTCCCTGGGTTCCCAACTGGTTCAGCAGTTCAGGTGACCAGACACAGAAACACAACAAGTGTACTTTAACACATCTCATCATTGTATATAATAACAGCATGCTTATTAGCCTGTGATTGTTACTACAACTTTAAATTCTGTCCTAAAGGACAAAGGCTGGATGCAGAAAGCATGGAACCAGCTGAGGAGATGTTTCGTAAGATTTTGGATAGTACTTCAGAATTTAAAAATTGCAAAAACACATCCTGGGACAGTGTAGGACATTTCATGCGATCAAAGGTACATTGTTTTGAATTATTGTTATGTTGTTGCTGCTATAAAAATCTGAAAAAACCTGTTTGTTATGGCATTTTGTGCAGGCGCAGAAGCAAGCAGAAAGAAAGTGGAAAGATGAGGATGAAATGCAGCTGCTTCTCTCTGCCTTCAGTACTATGATGAAGGTGGAGTGCTGTGGAAGTGCGACTCATAGCATGGATGACATAGACCTGGCAGGGTTTTCTATGTATAAGAGCATACGCGGAGTGGACTGCACATTGCCGAGGTTTGTTCATCATTGTAGACATAAAGGCTCTTAACATAAATGTCATTCATTAATTGATGCCATTCATTTTCTCTTCGTTTGCTCACCTGCAGTGGTTTAGGTTTATGCCCTCACCATCAAATGCTATCAAAGAGTAAAGTTGCATTGATTAATACTGAGTTATTAAAGTGGCAGTGATTTAGATCCTTAGTCTTTTAGATTGTTTCTTTTTTTTAATCCTCTGCCTGTAGTTTTCATTTTCTCTATAATGAAAACTATAATGGTTTTCATTATAGAGATTAGCTATTTATTTATTTACTGTCTAGTTTTACAAGAACAAAGCTAATTTATCCATAATAAAGGCTAAGACAATACAATACAGGTACCTTAATCTCTGTAAGTACTAAAGAAAAATAAAATGATCTTGACTACTCCAGTTTCACTCAGTTAATCTTTATAATTTGTTATTTATTCACTACAGATTACAGACAGGATCCATGGACATGTCCTTGAGCTAACTCTTAGACATTTTTTGCACTCTGCCATATTAAAAGTCATGGGTCTGATTTCAAGCTCTCCACCTTAATTAATTTAGAGAATCACTAACCACAGCTAAGTCTTGAAAGACTATGAAACAACCATGAACACATGCTGGAACAACTTTAAGGTTGTATAATATTTTTGTTGTTTTTCTCTGGGTTCACAAACGAGACCTTTTTGTGAGGCTGTTACTCTGACTGTGGATTAAAACGAACCCCTGGTCGCTCACTAATACCTATACAAGTGCAGCTCAAAGAATTTAGAACATCATGAAAAAGTTTGTTTTTTTAATAACACAAGAAAGCAGGCACTCATATATTTTATATATATTACATGTAAAGTGATAGATTTCAAGTTGACTTATAGGCCATGAAAATAAGAAATCCAGTATCTGAATTGATTAGACTGTGTGATTAGGTTTCACTTTAGTTGTTTGGAATGTAGATAAAATAATTATATAAAAAGGTCACACTCTTGAATTAAATTACAATATTTTTTTTTTATGCTTTTCTATTTTTTAGGGCCCTAATCTAATGAACCTAAATAGTAAACAGTGAATCAACTTTTGGAGACTCATCATCACTTTGTCATTATCAACAGCTATGATTATCACATCTAATATAAAATATGAATGTACTACAGATGATACGTTATTTCATCATTTGACTTTGCATGTGCTCATCTTAATTTATCTTATCTTGCAGAGGATTTGAGGGCCTAATCGAGAACATGATGTCTGAACTCCCCTCTGATTTGGTGACCTACAATTGCCCTGTGAGCTGTGTCCACTGGAGCAACACAGAATGTGAAGAAAGTCCTGTGACGGTTGAGTGTGAGGATGGGGAGACGATTGCTGCAGATCATGTTATTGTCACTGTGCCTTTAGGTAAACTGCTTTTCATATGCTTGATCCTGTTTTTCATCTCTCTGCATGTAATTGAGTATTTGTAAATTTCATGTTACGGCCAATGTCAGAGCTTAAACCTCATGGGGGTTTTCTGGTAGCGTTAATTTAACAATGGAGTACAGACCAAGTTAGATTTAACCCTCTGCTGCAGTTTATGCAATTTTACATACGTTTATTTTTTTTTGTCAGGATATCTGAAGAAGCACCACTCAACCCTGTTCTCCCCTCCTCTCCCGGCCCACAAGGTGAAGTCGATCGAGAAACTAGGATTTGGAACATGCGACAAAATATTTGTAGAGTTTGAATCGCCTTGGTGGGATGCGGACTGTGAGGTCATCTACCTCGTGTGGGAAGACGAGGTTTGTAGCAGAATAGTTTCATAAGCATGTACAGAACCTGTCTTAATAACAGGTTGACAGATATTTTTAAACTTTCTTGCACAATTTTAAAGATATGAACCTGTTTCTTTTTTTAAATTATTTCTCTGAATCCATAAAATAAGTTATCTCATAAATGTTGCATAGTAAGTGTAAAACAATAGAGATATTGTGTCAACTTGTGCTGTAGAGTCAGAGATCAGAGAGGACATAAAACCCTTTGTTTTTCAGGAGACTTTGTCAGACCACGTGTCAGATGTGAGTAAATCCTGGATAAGGAAGTTGGTGTCATTCACTGTGCTTGAACCTTCTGAAAAGTAAGTGACATGTTAATGATTTTCCCTCCTATAAAGTTTCCTTTGCAATTCAAACCAGCATTCTGATTTCTCTTGTTGATTTATACGAACTCTCAGGGGTAGCCATGTTCTCTGCGGCTGGATTTGTGGCCATGAGGCCGAGTACATGGAGACACTTACTGAGGAGGAAGTGAGACATTCAATCACAAAACTCGTCCGTACATTCACAGGTAAGTTTCATATCTGGGCTAAACCCTGTAGCTCTTTTCTATTCAATATAATTAAAAATTCAAAATAAATATCAAAGAGACTAATAATAAAAAAATACTTTTTATACCTAAGAAAGTTTCTCTGTATGCACAATCATCACAACAGTTCAGTTTTTCCTTAAGAATCTATAAAACATCTCATTGTTATAGGAATTAAACAAGTTCAAGTAAATAATAGGTATGCAGATATAAAACTGCACTTAATCAAATAAATAATGGCATTCAGTCGAGCAGCATTAAAAATTTGTATGACTATTACCAAAATATCTTTATGTCTTACAGCAATACAATATTTGTGGTTGAAACTTCTAATATAACATTGGCACAAACGCTATTTATATTTTAAAAAGCTGATAGTCATCACACTCTTACTTATATATAACATATTAGTGTTGGGAAAATAGTTCAGTATAGATTTATGAAACCAGGTCAGATTGCAGAGTTTATCCTCTGATGTTGACATGTCCATAGCAGGCCATTGTGCAGACGATAATTGATTGTAGAAAGCTATGCAGCTATTTTCCTCAATTGCAACCTTCTGTTGCAGTGATGTGCATGTTAGACCGAGTATTGAATAGGCACCATTACGGCAGAAGCTACCTGGTTTGTGCCCAAGAGAAGACAGAAATCACTTGGACACTACGTCAGGAAGGGCACCCCATAATAATCTGTCAAATCAATCCATAGTGGTCAGCTGCTAATTCTTAATAAACCAGAATGTTTTGGGGCAGGTTGTGTAAGGCACTGTCTGCTGAAATGAGCTAGCAAATAGTTACTGATATACAGGATTCAAGTCCCAAAAAGCTGTCATACACAGAGGGAAGGCTTTAATACGTAGTAAAAATAATTTATTTTTAGATCTCTGGAGTTTT
>VURO01021137.1:20944-42179 GCA_015108175.1 Pelvicachromis taeniatus
CCTCTGTCAGGTATTAATTTCAGTCATTTTGAGCCATAAAGAATATTCCTATCTCAAGGTAGAAGCTACAATCAGTTTTTGGCAACCTGACTGTTCAATTTGCTTTATTTCTAACAACTCTAATTTATCTTAAAAATGTGTTTTTCAAGAGGGATCTGTCTAAGAAGGAAGCAGAAATAGACTGGAGTGAACTATATATATATATATATATATATATATATATATATAGTTCACTCCAGTCTATTTACTAATGCATGACCCTTGGTCTGCTTGCTTTTCATCTTTCTTACACTGTAAGAAATCTCTGAGTGTTTTTAGCTAGCTTTAAATTAGAGAAGCAAGTGTCCACAATTGTGTGAACCAGTTTTTGGCACAACACCAGCAAATAATACAGCACCAAACAGAGACAGAGATTTAACAAAAGGAGGCAGGACAGGATAGGTAGAATTTGAGGACAAAATAGCCTATCAAGAAAATATAACTTCAGCATTCACAGGAATTCATAAATAAGACAAACACTTCACTACAGACCAAGAATAAACTTGGGAGGCTGGGTCAGAGACTCGGGACCGTGACACCAAGGTCTGTAAATGATACTACAGTGTTAACTAATCTCATTACTGTTGTCTCTAAGGACAAAGTGCATTCAACAATATACAACTTGGTGTAGAAGAAACTAGACAAATTTCAAAAATAGAAATACAATTAAAACGTGTTCCTGTGTAACAGTATTTTTGATCATGTGGTTATTAAAACAGTAGGCTGATTGGTTGTCCAGCCAACCAATGCAACTCTAATACAACAGCAGCATGGCAGCAAGCATATGGTCCGATTATTAAAAGTTGTTTCCTTCTCTGCTTCTGAACAAAATCTTTTCATCTGTAGGTGATAAAATTGTCGAGATAGGAGCAAACTGGATCCATGGGCCGTGCGAGGAGAACCCGGTGTTTTGTCTGGCCCGTCAGTACGGGCTTTTGGATCCAGAAGCCCTCAAGCCGGAGAATCAGGCCATGGATGTCGGAGGCCATCTTCCTTGGGTTCCCAGATTCTTCAGCAGTTCAGGTTCAAGGATGTTTTTATACATGTTTTTTTTTTTTTTCTTAGTGATGTTTTGATTAGTCTTACACCTAGCCTAGTTACTGGAACTGGGAAGGTACATCAACAAAATGCAAAGTATTTATACAAATACACAGGGAAAAGGAAGAAGCTAGCAATCAGTGAGGCAGGTTTTGTTTGCATCTAAGTTTGCATGTCGGTGTTTTAACAGTGTGAACGTTGTGGCCAACAATCGCAGACCTCTGCCATCAAGAGGTGAAGAGTCAAAAACTCCATGGGTTGTAGAGAATTCTCTTCCTTTTATGGGGATGACTTCATGGAACAAATGGATTTTAAATGGGGAAAGATTCAGAGCATACTGAACCTCTTGATCATCTTTATTGAATGTGAAGATAAAGTGTGAAACCAGCATTTGAAAACAGCTCTGAACTGGAAGAGAGGTTTAAAAAAACAGGTACAGAAGTCTAGATTTTCCTGATCAGTGTTCTTGTGTAACGTGCAGGTCGGGAGCTGAATGCTGAAGACATCTTACCTGCTCAGAAACTGTTTTTGGAGCTGATCTATGAAAGTTCTGACTTTCAGAGTCAAAGAGGAGAACCCTGGCCCAGTGTGGGACACTTCTTACGGGCACAGGTAAATTTCTGGCTGTGTTTTTGTCCACTTCAAATCAGTTGTCATCCATTGGTGACGTCTAGATTCTCAGTTGAATTGTGGGTGTGTTTCTTTGCTTGTTATCTGGTGTAGGTGCAACAGCATGCAGCAGAGAAATGGAAAGATGTTGACGAAGCCACGAGATCTCTGCGACTCTGTGTGATCAGTAACATGTTGAAGGTCGAATGCTGCGTTAATGGGACTCACAGCATGGATGAGGTCAGCATGGGGGCCTTTGGCCTATACAAGACTCTACCTGGACTGGACTGTACATTCCCAGGGTTCGTACTCCTGACTCTGCATTTACACGGTGCAAAAACAAGTTTTTATTTTGTTAGTGCAAACAAGCAAATAGTCAGTCTTAATTATCGTCTTAGTACATTAGTCAGCCTGTTAATTACGGCAATATTTAATTTAATCCAGTAAATTGTTGCAGACTTAAAACATATGTCCTCTTTTTGTACAGTGGGTATGAAGGTCTAACACAGAACTTGATGGCAGAGCTCCCCGCTGGTTTAGTGACCTACAATAAGCCCGTGAGCTGTGTCAACTGGAACAGCGCAAAGAGCGCAGAGCCTGTGATGGTTGAGTGTGATGATGGCCAGAGGTTCATCGCTGATCACGTTATAGTCACCGTACCGCTCGGTAAGTTTCACGCACACAAAATGCTTTTTTATACTTCACTGCATGAAGGTTTTTAGTTTTATTACTTAATTAATGCTACTTTTAACTTCTCCCTTATTTACATAGGATCATAAAAACAGGTAGCTCCACATTTTTGGTTTGGCAGATTGATATGCCAAAATGCTCATCCTGACGCCCTTGCCTCTTGTTACAATCTTAAGCAAAACCTTCACCGTCATGATGACTTGGGTGTGGTGGGGGGGTTGAGGCTCTGTGAATTTAAAGTTGTTCTCTTTTTGTCAGGGTACTTGAAGGAGCACCACTCAACCCTGTTCCATCCTCCTCTCCCTCTGCACAAGCTGCACTCCGTCCAGAGGCTGGGTTTTGGAACAAACAATAAAATATTTGTGGAGTTTGATTCACCGTGGTGGGATGCTGACTGTGAGGTCATCTTCTTCGTGTGGGAAGACGAGGTGAGATTTCATAAAGGCATACTCAGCCACCTAAATAAAGATACTGTGCATGTTCTGCAGCTGTGTTTAAACAGGAGTACATCAGCTCATATCTGTTTCAAAATGTTTGTAGGTTTATGCTGGTTGTTAGATTCTTTGCTAACTCCTGAATGTCTGTTTAATCCCTTTTCATGCTTCAGGATGCTATAGTGGACCAGGTGCCAGATCTACAAACATCCTGGATAAAGAAGCTGTTTGGCTTCACTGTACTGAAACCCACTGAAAGGTCAACTTGCTCACAAAATGCCAACGCTTGTCCAGCATTTTACTTTTGCACTGAGTGGTGAACAACATGCTAATTCGTAAATTAAGAGTGCAGTCCTGTGTGTGGTTCAACCTTCAGGTACGGCCACCTTCTCTGTGGCTGGATTTCTGGGCATGAGTCAGAGTATATGGAAACACTGTCTGAACAGCAGGTCACCGATGCCATCACACAGCTTATTCGCAGGTTTACAGGTGAGTCCAGACAGATCATTAGTAGTGGGAAATCCCAGATATTCCAGTGTCATTAGTCTCTTTCTTCAAAAAGTCATTTTAGAAAGATATTTTTTATTTGTGCGTGTTTAGGGAACCCTATCATCACCCCAAGGAGAATCCTGCGCTCCCAGTGGTTTCACGACCCGTGGACGTGCGGATCCTACAGTAATCTTGGAAAAGGCTGTTCAGAGCAGGACCTGGACAACTTGATGGAGCCCCTTCCACCAAAAGGATCAAAATCACAAGTAGCTACATATTATATTCACACTCAAACATGTGCCCAGAGCACTCAAACCACCAGAAACATCATTAAAGGTCTAACGCTTCTTTCTAATTTGCCTCTTTCAGCCACTGCAGGTGTTGTTTGCTGGAGAGGCAACTCATCACTGCTACTTCTCGACCGTCCATGGAGCTGTTCTCACTGGGTGGAGAGAAGCTGATAGACTTATCTCGCACTACTCACTCACTACTCCTTCTGAGTTTCCAAAGTCAAAGTTTTAAAAAAGTTGCTCTTTGCCAGTAAAAAGCTCAAATTTGCTGTAATATAAAACTTATTGTTCAAACAATGAAAATCAGAGTGAATATGAAGGCTTGCTGCTGACTTGAGGATGTTTAATGGACCTCACTGGTACTTTCAACCAGTACAGGCAATCCACACAATGTATTGAATAATGATGTGATGCATGTATTGTATTGAATAATGATGTGATGACATGAATAATGGTTGTTAATGCTGACTGTGCAACTTTATCATTTGAGGACTGACGATGATTGACTGAACTTTTCTTTTGTAAACTCTTAATTGTTGCGTTTGGACTGTCTTCACTTTTATTGTTGATATTTGGACATTTTTTCTGTGTTCCTTTATTAACCAATACCTTAATAATCAATGAGGCATTTTTGTGAATTTAGTTTTTAGGAACTAAGCACATGAGTATGTAAAGAAAAAATTCTCCTTACATGATGCCTTTCAAGGTAAATATTACAAAGTGCTTCACCTGAAAAATGCTAGAACAGTTTTAAAAAGATAACTTTTTAGCTGCTTTTTAATCAAGTGAACAGAGTCCACTGATCTCAGGCTCAGAGGGGAGTTCACCTGCTGTTAATTTGTAAAGTATCATATACTATCACTTTTTATTTACGATTTTTGGCCTTAGGAATCACCGAAGTCCTAACACTGGTGTTTCAAATCACCAGTCTAATCTTAAATTCTTAAAAAGAGTTCAACTTGGTGAAAATGTACCACCTCTGCTCTTTGCAATCTTTTTAAAGTATACAATAAGTAGATATTATAATGGCTGAGAAATTTAGAATGGAAATGGGTGATGATGATGTTGATGTCTGCCTAAGACCTATTGCTCTTATGTATGCAAATGACACTGTAGTCTTGTCAGAATCAGACAGAGCTAAAGAAGACTAGATGCAGTTTTAAAGATATTGTGTTGACTTGAAACTAAGTGTAAATTCCAATAAAAGTAATTTTTTTGCAAGAGGTAAAGTAAGAAAGTGCCTTCACTTCAAATTTGGAATTTCTGTATTGCAAGTAGTGGTGTCACAGTTAATTACAATAATCACTTGAAAAGGGCTAGTTTGTTAACTAAAGGTAGAGATCTGGGATTATCTGTTGAAACTCAGTTACAGTTGTTTAACCATTAATTGAAGCTTTGCATGTTAAATTCTTGAAGTTTCTTAAGTTCAATAAAAATGCAGCAAATTGTGCTGTATATGCAGATCTGGGTAGATTTAAATGAATAAAGATAGTTGAATGGAGGATGGTTGGCTTCTGGTGTAGATTATTGAATGGAAATAGAAATAAATTATAATTTCTCGCGTTTAGTTGAGAAAATATAAACAAAGGTATTTTTAAGTCACTGTGGATATTGAATGTTAATGTAAGCATTTGATTATACAGAATTTTCTCATTTATGGGAACATACCGAAGTGGTGAATGACAGCTATAAAAGCAATAATTGAAATGAGGATATCTGATATTTTGAGACAAGTGTTTGTATAAATTACAGAATATTTAAACGAGAGCTCAAACTGGAAAATAATTTGTGTAGTTTTTATTTTGTGTTATTTGGCAAAGCTTTAGATACGGTGTGGTGTCCCAGTAATTTAAACGTTTATGTGAACTTTGTAGACTGGGGGAAACTTGGAAATGACTATCATTATTTATTTGAAAGTAGCCATTTTAAATTGCAAACACAAAAATATCTGCCTGTGTATTTTAGGTTGAGACCAAATGTTTATAAGATGGAGAAGTTGTTTAATACTAAGAATACTGTTATTGACTAATCCTCTGCTTCGTTTGTTGTATATTTTCTCTTTTACGGGGGAGGGTTAATGAGAATGAAATAGAACCTAGAGTCTGTACCAAAACAGGTTTTGGCACTTTGACACTGTCATCAGTTTTTAATCCAGGATACGGAGGGGTTTCTGCCCAACGTATTACCAGCTCAGGTCTTCCTGCAGGGGGCAGTAGTAAGTTTATATGAATCAGAAAAAAGCAGAAGTCGTCTTCATGCCGGAACAAAAAAAGTTTGACGGCAGATTCGAGTCGGGATGTAAACAGTGAGACACATGTCCATTCCTGTTTAGAGCATCCAATTGAGTCAAAGGTTTTTGTTAAAATAAACGTACGACGGCGGATACATATTTGGGTAAATACAGCATGAAACTGTACCAGGCACTCCGTCAAGTCGACAAGTTCCGAACCGTTTTCGATTTTGGTGGAAGGGAAGTGGCTCACTGGTTCCCCGGACACATGGCTAAAGGTGACAGCTTCGGCTTTACATTAGCTGCAAAATGTGGTTTTTGATGCTTTTCTAAAGCAGGTAATCTGATTTGTGAGGTCATTTCTTGGTTACATAATTGCTAAAATAATTTGTTCTTTGTAGGACTAAAGCGGATGAGAGCCAGCCTAAAGAGTGTGGACTGCGTCATAGAAATACACGATGCCAGAATATCCTTTTTATTATATCAAACCATAAAACAGTATAATGTTTTTTTAAAACAACAACAAAAAACAGTGTTATATTTAATTGTATCAAAATTCAAATAAAAAACGTATTTTATGGTGTGTGCTGCAAGGTGCCCCCTGTTTTAGCTTTTATTGTTGATATTTGGACCTTTTTTCTGTGTTATTTTATTAACCAATACCTTAATAATCGATTAGGCATTTTGGCATATTTTTAGGGTGAAAACCTTTTTATATTGGTATAATTTTCTTTTCTAATTTAAAAATAAACCTAAATATTTTCATTTATTTGTTTATTTCTTTATAAAAGCTCTCTGTAAGTACTCCTGCATCATCAGAGGATATGATGGATTATGGATATATGTATAGAGTTTGCATGTTCTCCACGTGTTTGCGTGGGTTCTCCCCGGGTACTCTGACTTCCTCCCACAGTCCAAAAACATGCAATTTGTGGGGATAGGTTAATTGAAAACTCTAAATTGCCCATAGGTGTGAATGCGAGAGTGACTGTGATGTGGTTGTCTGTCTATGTGTGTTAGCCCTGTGACAGACTGGCGACCTGTCCAGGCCCTAAGACAGCTGGGATAGGCTCCAGGTAGTTTCTATTATTGATTTTCTTAAATATATCACAGGACAGGAAACATGGTCAAATAAGAAAGAAAAGAGCACATTGATATAAACATTAACAGTGTATATGGATTTTATTAACCCTTTTAAACCTTAACTGAAACTCTTACAAATAATAATGTTTCTGATTTAAAAAAAAACAAAAAAACATGTATAACTACATGAATAATATATTTATGCACGATTTGGCAAGATAACGCCTAAATTATGTAGAGAGTGGTTTAGTTGACGTCTGAGCCTTCTTACCACCTGGCAGGTGTTTCTAATCCTCTACAGTATTAAGTACTCCAAATGTGTTTGGAATTACCAAAATAGCATGTGGTCAGGTGATAATTTGATCTATAAAAAGTGTACTCATTTTAAAAAGAAAACTAGGGGAGCCCTGTGACATTAATTCTTAACTTTAAAAACATCCCATTCTCTGGAAGAAACCCTGTGTTTCAGGACACACTGAGTGCCAGACCACATTTGCTAATTCTCAACAAGATGGACCTCTCTGATCTGTCCAACAAGCAGGTACAAAGTCTTGCTGCAGATTTGGCAGGGTCGCATGTCAGCAGCATTTTTCTGTACTACAGCTACATTTACTCTACAGAGAATCCTGAAGAAGCTAGAAAAAGAAGGGATGAGACGTGTTCTCTTCACAGACTGCGCAAAACAGAGAGACGAAAACATCAAAAAGGTAGGAAACATTTTACTGTTTGTAGTGGTTTCCTACACAGATAAAAAGTTGCAAAGGTTATGAGCACAGATATGCAAACTAATTCTGTCTTCTTTTCTTTAGCTGGTGCCAATGGTGATGGATATTATTGCGAGCGAACCACGCTTTAACAGAGAGGAGGTATGTTCACTCTGGACAGTTAAACTATTGTTTTAGTGCACTGTGGCAGAGAAAATCTATCCTCACAGTTTCTATACAACCTCAAATTCCATTTCTTGCACATGATATGAGGTATGTCCAGAAAAAATGCCACAAAACTATAAAAATTGCACTTTTACCCTCACCATGCTGGTGCCTATACAATAATGACATGTCCCTCCTTATTGGATATCTTTATCTATAAGCTACAAATGTGGAAGGAAGTTGCTCACGAGTGTTTTCTATGTTGAAGGAATTAGTTTTCTTTGAATGTTACCTTTTCTTCCTGCATTCTTTGTATTTACAATGCGACCACATTAACCTGTTAAACTTTCAGAATAGAAATTACTGCCTGATGGTGATTGGAGTGCCCAACGTTGGGAAGTCGTCTCTTATTAACTCATTGAGAAGGACAAACCTAAAAAAGGGTAAATACAGAAAAGTCGGCGATTACCTCTGAGATTTCAGTATAATTGTCACCTCCTCGTTAACAAGTGTTGGACTTATTCACTAATTTCAGGTCGTGCATCTCGAGTAGGTGGCGAGCCAGGTATAACCAAAGCAGTCCTCACTAAAATTCAGGTGTGTGTGGAGGATGCGTTTGGCTTTGTGTGTGATTTGATGGGTTTATTTATTTTTTTATTGTGTGAGAAACCTTCCAGTATTTATAACTGCTGCTGTCCTCAGGTGTGTGACCGACCCATAGTGTACCTGTTAGACACACCTGGAGTCTTGCCTCCTAAAATTGAGACTGTTGAAACAGGCATGAAGCTGGCCTTATGTGGTATGCAGAATATTCTTTTTTCCTTTAACATAATTATTGTCATTTTGTAAATATGAAAAAAAATCATTTTGTTTTCTAAATAGTTGGATTTCTTGTTTATACAGAGTGATTTGTAAATCTTTTTTTCTGCAGGAACTATACTGGACCATTTAGTGGGTGAAGACATCATCGCTGACTACTTACTCTATTCTCTGAACAGGCTAGGAAAGTTCAGGTGGAATTTGTCTTTCTCCTATATTGTGTTTTTGTGTAGCATTTCTTTTTATTTAGGTTTCTCTTGAATGTTTACTGTATAGATGTGTTTCTGTGCAGTTATGTGGAGAAATATGATCTCCAAGAGCCGAGTGACGACATCCAGCATGTCCTCAAACGCATTGCTGTAAAACTTGGAAAAACTCAGCGGGTCAAAGCCATTACTGGAGTGGGTAAGACACTGCTCACCCTACGCATACAACTGCCATGTACAGTGTAATTAATGGGTTATTTATCATTCAATTAATTTTACTTTTTTGCTTCCTTACTGAGAACAAAATTGATACCACTGCCTTGTCTGTGTAGCTAGCAGTTTTGTAGTTTAGCATAGCGTAAAGGCTTGAAGTGGGGATAAAAAAAAAAAAACTAGTGTGAAGGCAGGAGCCGTAAATAAAAAGAAACAGGTTTATATTTAAAACTAGTGCAAAACCTCTAATTGAAATTGGAAGGCAAATACAGATGTTTTTTTTCCTAAAAAATAAAAGTGACTGCTTATATGCAACTGTCCACTTTCTTAGTTACTATTAGTGGGTTAGACCCCTTTTGCTTTCAAGGATGCCTTAATTCTTCTTCTGGCATAGATTAAACAACGCGCTGGAAGCATTCCTCAGAGACTTTGGTTCATATTGACATCATGGCATCACACAGTTGCTACAGATTAGTCAGTTGCACATCCTTGATCCAATTCCCTCAATCCACTGTATCCCAAAGATGCAAAGATCTGAAGACTGTGGGTGACTGTGTGGTCTTCTGCCACTGTAGCCCATCTGCTTCAACATTTCATGTGATGCGTGTTCACCATACCTTGAGTTAGTGTTGACTTCCTGTCAGCCTGACCATTCTTCTCTGGCATTTTTCACCCAAAGAACTGCCTCTCACTGGATATTTCCTCTTTTTCTGGCCATTGTCTGCAAACCATGGAGATGGGAATGTGGTGAAAATCCCTTTAGATCAGCCCTGATGTAGGGCACCACCAACAACTATGTCATGTTTCAAAATCATTTAAGTCAGCTTTCTTCCCCATGCTCACGCTCTGCTTGAACTTTAGTTTGGTGGTCTTGGTCGTGTCTGCATGCTGAAAAGGCATCAAGTGACTGGATAATTATATATTTGCTTTAATCAGCAATTGAACCTTTGAACTACTTTCCTCATTGTTTGTTGCACTTTTCTCTTTTAATGGTTCAATCCCATTTTTCCCTTGTCTCTTTCAGGAAATGTTACCATCACAATACCAAACTACACAGCAGCAGCATATGATTTCATAAGAACCTTCAGGAAAGGAGAACTGGGTCAAGTAATGCTCGACTGACCCGAGTCATTTTACCAACGATAACTAAAAGCTGTTTCTGCATCTCTTCAAGAGCATGTAGTCTGTGTCTGCGCCGACATGGTGCAGTTTTTTGGGCTTGTGGAAAAAACTGTGATGGATGATGGAAAAAGTCACCAAACTCCTGTCAATAAAAGAAAATGTATTAAATAATTATTCTCAGTTTTGCTTGTAGGATACATGAGACAGATATCCGGCGTGGTGTAAACAGGGTATTTATTGGCATAAAGACAGTGGTAACAAACTCTTTAATTATTATGTACATCAGTATAGCATATAATAGAGTGCACTTGTAAATGTGGAACAGTCTGTTGCTCCTGAGTGTGTTTTGAAGGTAGATTTTATTTTTATTTTTTTCTTTTGGAAGATGTAAACACCATGAAAACCTTCCAGAGATGCCGGTCGCTCTTGAGAGCAGCAGTAGGTTTGCTGATGTCCTTCTCATCCATGTCACGATCCATGTCGTGATCACAGATCTCAGCTGAATTTCAGGCATTACTAAAAAAGGGTGTGAACTGTTCAGAACGCGAAGACGATTGTGGAAAACTAGATGTCCCAAAGCACAGCACTCTTACTTTAAATCAAAGCATAATTATTACAGAAAGAATGAAGTGAAACGTGTGACATTGGTTAAGGTTGGAAGCTGAACAAAAACACGTATTTTCCTCTGTAAAATAAATAAGTATATTTCAGAGAAAAATGATTAATACCGTTTGATGTCAGGGGTGAGAAAATGCTGGTGCCAGGTACCTTTTTTTAGTTTAATAAACTTTATAAAGTAACTGATAATCTGTACTTCAGTATTTTATGTGAACTGCAGCAAGTCCAAACTTTATATTTACTTTTAAATATTATATAAATATATAAAATATATATTTACTTTATACTGCCTTTACATACAGATAGATTTTCTCATTTGTACAGAGCTGCAGTACAGGTTAATTTGTATTTTTTGTGCACATAATTAAAAGTATATGTTTTTAATTTGGCAGTAGTTAAAATTGGCAGAAAGCAGCTGAGTTAGACTCTGAAGAGCCATTGGCATTTTGCTGATATGATCTTCAGTGAAATATTAAGAGATTTAAGCTTTAGGGTTGAAAATTGACAAGAGTTTCTGTCGTATACTGACTTGAGTTATTTATCAAAGGGGAAGTCTGAGAGGTGAAATGCCACAATAAATACTGAGCTTGTAATGTAGCCTGTTGTTTGGCGGTTGGATAAACTGTAAAAACGTACAGTACAGTGATGTTTTTGTGATTGTATTGTTCTGCTCCCGTGTGGCCGCTCTAACTGGTCTTTCCCGTGCAGGTTCCAGTCAGTCCTCCACATTATAATCACATCCTGGATGGAACCTCGGTTCTACATCCAATCGCAAATGTATCCTACAAATCACCCAAATATCTACAGTATACTGTCCAGCAAGAGTCCATATTTAGGAGAAAACATTGTGATAATGACAGAAACTACTTTAGAGAAAAAAGATCCATTTTGAGTAGAGCCTGACATTAGAGCGTCAAAGTAATTGGTCCTGTTGTAGTAATCCAGCTCTTCCTCTGAGTTGTCTGTGTTGCTGCGTCGGTAGGCAGACGCGTACCATTTATCTGCCGTTAACGCCACTGCTGCCCCTGCTGCTGCTGCACTTGCCACCCTCACCGGTGACGTCCGTCCGGCCACCCTGAAGCGAGAGCGGGTCCCGCCGTAAGCGCCTCCTCCCCTGTAGGTCCCTGCTGTGGAGCTGCGAGAGGGCGACCCTCGAGAGGAGCCCCTGGACCCTCCACGTCCACCTTTGGACAGCGTGGGCTCAAACAGGAAAGCAGAGAGCAGGAGGCAAGTCCAGCATGTTGCAACTACCTGGTTCATCCCAGACATCTGTACAGGAAGAGGACACAATGAAGCGAGGATGCACATTTTAAACCTTCCTCTGGTGGCATTGGCTAAATCTTTGGATACAGTGGTCAAATATAGACTTTGAAAATATTTTGCCTGTTATGTAAATATATAGGAAGTTTTTGTCAGTTTGCTTAGTTTTTGCATCTACAGTCATCATGGACAAGAATGTCATGTTAATTTGGGTATTTTAATGATTTCTTTGGGCTGCTCTTTCTCTAGATTGCGGTGATTACACAGCATACATCTTTCATGGCTTTAAAAATGAAGAATTGGATGCACAAGTTTTAACTGATTTTGGATTTCATCCACACAGACTCAAAATTATACATACAATACATACATACATACATACATACATACCCACTAATATTTAGTTAAATGTGCAAGTTGCACCTCAACCAGATGCTTTTGGTTTTCTTGTTACAAGAATTGGCAAAGTTCATTTAAATTGATTTGTTTCCCTGGAACAGGCCGAGCTAAGCCTAGTCAAGAGATGTTTAAAAGGGTTGAGGTCTTTGGGAAGGTTAGCCAGCTTTTTATCCATTACAAAACCAGTTTTGATCTGTGTTTGAGATCATTCTCCTGTTATTAGTTGTCACTGACACCCAACTGTGTCCAGGTTTCAACCGTGTAGCTATTGATTTATGGTGAAGTTGAAGAATTTGGAGTTAGTCCTCTTTCTTCATGTACCAGTGCCACTGGCAGCAAATCAGCCCCACAGAATGATGCTACCACCACCATGCTTGACAGCTGATACAATGTCTTTAGGTTTGAAAGACACATCTTTAGTCCTCCAAACATACCTCTTGCCATTGTTACCAATTATCAATCTTTCTCTTGTCTGACAATAAACCTTTTCTCCAGAATGCATTTGGCTTGTCGATGTGGGCAGCTACAAATTTCAATCAAGCTCGAAGGTGTTGATATTGGACTAGAGGCTTCGTTCTTGGTTGGCACCTTCTCAGTCCACGACAGTGTCGCTTCACTGTAGACAGTGACACTGGTGTTCCGGCAGTTTCCACTTCATGGCAGGCATGAGGCCTGGTGGTTCCTTGAACTTCCGTAAACATCCTAATCAAATTCCTGTCATTAGACAATGTTTTATGCTGGCAACCAGAATCTATCAGTCATAGTCAATCATGACCTTGTTAAGCTAAAAGACACATAGATAGATAGATAGATAGATAGATAGATAGATAGATAGATAGATAGATAGATAGATAGATAGATAGATAGATAGATAGATAGATAATTATTTGCTTTTTTTAAGTCATTAAAGATGTATGCTGTACAGTCATTCCATCGTAAAAATATATCATCCCAATTGTCATAAAAATTTATATGCAGTTCCATAAATTTGCCTCGAGTGTGAAGGATTCCTATTTTTATCTCCATTAGGACAGCTTTTGAGGAAACAGCTGTATGTACTGAATGATTTCTGTGCACTGATTATTTTTGTATAATATTAGAAAACTACAATATGTTTTTAAAATATATAGTTAATGAGCATAGACAGTACTGTCTCACTCCCCTCTCCATTAGAATGGAACAGTTTAAAGACAAATGTGCTCAGCAAAGAAAATTGCATTTGGGTCTCAGCCTGCAGTGAGACTACGTGCAATTATATTCATGAAATTGAAGGTTATAAATAAAAGGCAAAATAATAATAATAATAATAATAATAAGGCTTGTTTGTTGGTAGTAATAGGCCATCGTTTGTAATGCATGACTGGTTTCTAGCAGGAAACTGGGCCAATGTTTTCAAAGATTTAAAAAAATGTCTTTGATAATATATTTTCCATATATTAAAAATGATCCCTTTTAAAAAAAAAGAAAAAAAAAAGTATTGTATACAAATTCATCGACAACGCATCCTGTTTCTTTGTCTTGTACATTCTCATAAATTAGCTTGTGCGCTTTCATGCTACAGCCTGATCATCGATTAAAAAAAATTATATATTGCATTTATACACCCATGTTATACACTATTTCACAAAAGACTTACCTTTATCCCCTGGTGTTGTTAAGCCCGTTAATGGGTTGGTACTCGGAGGAAAGATGGAGGGGATTGTCGTGTACGGCGCGGGCTTGTTTCAGCAGACGGATGCGAGAGCGCGCAGCACGCTCACAGAATCATCTGAGCATCAAATATCGTTATGCTGACTTCAATAATTGTTCGTAGGCATTTTTAACATCTTAGTTTAGATTCAGTGTTTATAATATTATTTTTAAAATTGATTTCTCAATCGTAGAAAGTAATTTATGTAGAAAGTAATTAAACTGGTGTATTTCCTCTGTATTAAGTACAAAAGTCTGTATATGATCTCATGAACTCATTTTACATCGCTGGCCACATAGGGCCCATTTTTGAACTTAAGTTGGCCGAACCAGCGACTTTCCTCTTTCCGTATACGTTTAAATACATATGAATTCAAATTAATAGCCTATAAGTAAAATAAATTTAACAGTAGGTCTCCGTTTATCTATGGGATTATTATATAAGCTTTTCTGTATGAAAAGCTGCTGTAGTAAATGAAAGAAACGAATAAATAAATGTGTAAAATTACAGAAAATGTTCTGGTTGCTTATTGTCTTGTTTTGTCATTAAGTCTTTCTTTTTAAAATACAGTTAAAAGTCCAAAATCTAAGTCTTTGCCAAGCCTGTTCTATTCTATAGCCTTATGTTTGACACCCCAAACTTATAATAATATATCCATTTTGTGCAAAAACAGGAAGATGATGGAGAGGACACGGATATTTCATCACGTGTGTAGAAAAAATATTTCACGTCTTCACCTCCGTAGACAGCAGGTGGCGGTAGCGCGAGTTTCTGTCACGTGCTCGTACATGGACAACACCAACAAATAAGAACCGACAGGAGGCGAGCGAGAGCTGCTAGCTGCTCCCGAAAGCACCTCTCTGACGCCCAGCCTGCTGTTATGGCCTTCCTCTGCAGAAGTGCTGCTTCGCTGCTGAAGCCCTGCCGAGCAGCCCCAGCCGTGCTGTCCGCAGCCCGCCTCTACAGCTCAGGTATTTTTGTGTGTTTGTGGTTTGAGCTCCACCGTGTCCGCAGGGGTCAGTTTGTTGCAGCTGCACTAACAGCTGCTACAATGTCAAAATCCTGCGTCACTGTCTGTGCGACGACTTCAAGTTGAGGGCAACAGTTTATGTGTTTTGTTTGTTTGTTTGTTTGTTTGTTTGTTTGTTTTGGGGGGGGGGCATCCTAAAGTGTTTGTTTGCGGAGCTTAAATGTGAGAAAATGTCCCCACCTTTGTCAATGTTGTGTTGTGTGCGGTTTACAAAGGGGATTTGAACATGCATCTTCCAGATAATGTCTCTTTCAAGGAGTTTTTTTAAATGAAGACAAAATCAGGTGCATGAAAAATTGGGCAATACTGACCGTTTAATTATTCTTTGCAAATACGATTATTGCTGTTTTTTCCATTTATTTCCTGAGGATCTTGTTTGAAGTTTATGTGACCTGGTGGAGTTTGTCTCACACAAGAAGAGAGTCATTTTTGAATCACACAACACAGTGAGCAATCATTCACTAACAGCCTGTTACAGACAACCGCAAAGTCGGTGGATTTTTAAAGGATGTGTGCCGATCTGGCGGTCATAAGTCCATAATAACTGTGCAGCACTGTGCAAAAGTTTTGGTACTCCCTCATTTGTGTATATTTTGCTAGGAAAATAGTAAATGGGTGGATAAAAATCTGTTGAAACATACAAGTAAGGGGAAGCCATTTATACTGCATATTCAATATGTGGTACGATCACCTTTGTTCTTCAGCACAGCTTTATTCTAATTTCAAGGAGTCTTCAGGAATAGTACTCCAGGCTTCTTGAAGGACATTCAAAGCTGGACGTTGTTCCCTTTTTTGCTTTATTCTCTTTCAAGGTAATCCCACGTTGCTTCAATTATGCAGTGGTTTGAGCTCTGGGGAAGCCAATCCATGTCCTTGTTATGCTGAAAAATTAAGCCGTTGCCAATCGCATGCTCTCCATTTGGTATTGCATTGTGGATCAAACTCTTCTGGTGGTACTTTGTCTGTCCTGACAGACGTGAGCCCCAGTTTAATGAAACTGTAACTCTAAATACCCGAGTAATTTGAATATTTAACACAAATATAACTGTTTATTTTCTCACTGTCTGAAACCGTGTTAATCCTTAATGTGTTAATCCTTAACGGTTTCCTGAATACTCGACCTTGACTTTTGATATCAGTGTTTTTCTTATGACGATAACTAGAACACGAGCTTCAGCCCTGATCTTGTCCCACACAGCTGCATGTGAGGAATTAAATGTCCAGGGTAGTTAGATCAGATATTAAAGCTTTTATCTTGCCTCAGTGTGAAGAGTGTGATGTCCCATTGAGTTCACGTTAGAACAGAGTAGGTATGTACTCAAAATTCCCAGTTAGCCAGTCTAGTTTAGGAGTCTGCAGGTCTCCCTTTGTCTGTTTTTGTGTGTTGTTTATGCTGTATTATTATAAAATACTTTCGAAATAGAATCTAAAAAAAATAAAACAAGGACAATAACAGCACAAGTTACACTGGAAGTTTTAACATCGTGTTAATGTTTAACTTTTTTGTCATGCAGGTGGTAACTATGAGTATATCTTAGTGGAAAAGCGAGGCGAGACGAAAAATGTGGGCTTCATTCAGCTGAACCGACCTAAGGCTCTCAATGCTCTGTGTGACGGGCTGATGAAGGAGCTGGGACAGGCGCTGGATGCGTTTGAAAGCGATGGCGACGTCGGCGCAGTCGTCATCACTGGCAGCGAAAAGGCCTTTGCTGGTGAGGAGTGTTTTCTGCCCTTGTGTTTGCAGATTTCCTTCCTTTTTAAAGGCGTGTAAAGCTGTTTAAGTGAACTTGAGTTTGGTGTGGACTTTTGTTTGCAGCTGGAGCGGACATTAAAGAGATGCAGAATCGGACCTTCCAGGAGTGTTACGGTGGAAACTTCCTGGCTCACTGGAACAGAGTTTCCACGGTGAAAAAGCCTGTGATAGCAGCCGTCAATGGATTTGCTGTAGGTTTCAGGTTTTTTTTCGTTTGATTGTCTTCAATTTGGGGATTTTCATATAGGCTTGTTCGTGTTGATGAGTGAGGGATGAGGATGCGGTCGGAGTGTTTGTTGCTCAGAAAGTGGACATCACCCTGCAGAAGGGCGTTACTGTTAAAAAAAAATTGAGACAACTGAATTTATATGTTGTGTCATCCAAACAGCTCCTGCGTTGGTATTTTATACGTGTGTTCTACTCTTTCAGCTCGGTGGAGGGTGCGAACTTGCAATGATGTGTGACATCATCTATGCCGGGGAGAAGGCTCAGTTCGGCCAACCAGAAATCCTGCTGGGGACCATTCCTGGTAAAGTCAAATTTATGGCTCTACTGTACTTTCCTTTCTGTTAAACTGCACCTCGTTATACTAGTGGCTGCCTTTTTGAGCAGTCGACTTTAAAGCTCGCCATGTCGCTTTTGTTGTAGGTTGCGTGTGACAATTTTCACGTCCTTTGTCGCGAGACACAGTCTTTATGGCGCATCGGTCGGCTGTGCCATTTTAACGAGAATCCTGCACAGAAACTCGGAGACATACTGACATAGAGGGAGATGTTGGAACTGTATGAAAACTTGAGTTTGTGGAAAAAACTTTGCAAAGAAAACACTTGCAACAAAATCTTGACTTCTAGTTTTGACTTCTTGTCTTCAGCATGTATGATGAGATATTGTATTAGTGGCAACACCTATCGCTTAGGAGAATACTGCCATGGCTTTTTGCACCTTAATGGCCAGTATAAATGACTCCATCTGTGTGATGACGACACGGCAGTGAGTGGCGCGATCACTGAGACAGGTATATTGGCACCTTAACATCTCTCTGCCTGTAGGGGCGGGTGGCACCCAGAGGCTGACGCGTGCAGTGGGCAAATCCCTGGCGATGGAAATGGTACTAACAGGGGACAGGATTGGTGCTCAAGAGGCAAAGCAATCAGGTAACGACAAAAAATATTTCAAAAGCGCGTAAGGTTCAAAAGGACAAATTCAAGCTTTACTACAAGTTTCTGCTTTGTATAAACAACCTTTTCTTAAAAATGATTCTTCTTAGATTGTGGTTTTGGGACTTTTACAGAAGGTACTGAATACTTCTGCACCTGGATAACAGCAAAGTTAAACTGCACAGAGCCTGCTTTTAAACAAAAATGCGACATGAATAGTGTGTTGAATAAACTGACTTATTATATTTATTGTTCTCCACTGTGTATCTTTGTGTTTCCCAGGTTTGGTGAGTAAAGTTTATCCCGTGGACCAGCTTGTGTCTGAAGCTGTAAAATGTGGAGAGAAGATTGCTGCCAACTCCAAACTAGTGTCCGCTATGGCTAAAGAGGCTGTTAACGCAGGTATGCTCATTTTCAAAGGCTAAATATTTTAAACCCGACTGAGCTGAATATGTTGGATGTTTTATCTGACTCATTCTCTGTGTGATGGCAGCTTTTGAACTGACTCTGGCTGAGGGGAATCGCTTGGAAAAACGTTTATTCCACTCTACATTTGCAACGGTGAGTAGAAGAACTAATATGGGATTCAGTGAAAACGATGGAGTCAGATTTTAATAATCCATCCATGATTTGTTTTTGTTTTGTTTGTTTTTCCCTTCCCTACAGGATGATCGCAAAGAAGGCATGACTGCCTTTGTAGAGAAGAGAAAAGCCAGTTTCCAGGACAATTAGAAAATGAGCGGATCAAGATCACAGTCACGAAGTTTCTGATATCAGTGGCTCACTTCCTTGTGTGTAATATGCTGAATGATGCAAAAATCCAGGATTATTGGAATTTGCCAGCTGCTAGGACTAGGATTTGGCACTGAGTGAGTGCACAAGAGTGTCTCTCAGTGAAGCCCCATCTGGCTAGGATCAGCATCAAAATCAAGTGGGGTCTGGGTGCAAGGGGGTTGAATGTGAATATGATTTGATATCTGTGATTATAGTTGGTGTGTAACTGGTGGCATAGGGCTTATGACATGTAATGACTTTGCCTTTTCATTTGTCAAACATTTGTATTTTGTAGGCAGGTTATTCTGTACATTTTACAAATAAACCCCGAGAGTGACTCTTAAGTCAAGAAGACATGGGAAGGCTTTATTAATGATTCACTCGTAAACACATTAGTTTATTCCATAACACACACTTTATATCAAGTGAAATTTCATAAACATCGCATTTGCTTAATGGCAAGCAGGGGCTGATTTTTAACATGCTAACCAAGCACACACTCACTAGCTGCTTTGTTCGGTACACTGGTTCAACTGCTCATTAACACAAAAACCACAGTATACCGGTCTTCTGATGGCTGCGTTCAGCAGGATAACACTCCATGTCACAAAGCTCAGATCATCTCAAACTGGTTTCTTGAAAATAACCTTGAGTTTACTGCAGTCAAATCACCTCCACAGACGCCAGAGCTCAATCCACTACAGCGCCTTTGGGATGTGGTGGAGCAAGACAGTCACATCATGGGTGTGCAGCTGACAAATCTGCAGCAACTGTGATGCTGTCATATAAATATGGACCAAAATCTCAGAGGGATGTTTTCAGCACCTTGTTGAATCTGCTATGAAGAGAATCCAACACAGTACTAGCAAGGTGTACCTACTAGTGTACTTAGGTTTACTGGCAACGAGGCTGATTCCTAACATACTGATGAAATACACACAAAGTCAGTAAATGGTGTCAGCTACAAATCTGAATGGTCTGAATGAGGAAATGAATGTGGCCTTCAGACCGCTAGATGGCCCTCTTGCGCTGTAAATAAGTGGAGTGAAACCTGACATGGCCAGTAAATCCTCTGATCGGCCCACAGGACAGAGATGCACCGAGCTGGACAAGTAAGATCAAATTAACTGCTGTGACGTCACTAAAATACAACTCTGGATTTTATATATTCGATATGATCAACGTGCAGGAAAATGTGACACTATATCTTTACTCAAAATAAACGGTGCCGTTTGCATCGGCCTTGGGATAAAATGTCAGCTGTCTTTTTTTCTCTTAAATTACTAGTTCTATGTATATATGTGTGTATATGTCTATATGAGTGGAATCGCTTGGAAAGGGGTTTATTCCACGCTACATTTGGTGAGTAGAAGAACTAATAGGATTAAGTGAAAACAGTGGAGTCAGACTTTAATAATTCAGCCATGCATTATTTTTTTATATTTTTTTTTTCCTTCACACACACACGCATATATATATAATTGATAAGGGTTTTATAGCACTTTAAATGTGCCACAGGTTATAAATAAAACAGATGGGACAGTCAACACAATAAGGTTCAGACATTTTTTTTTATAGAGCATGTTTGTTTTGCATTTCCAACAAAGGAAATGGATACTTAACGCACTTATATACAGAATTTAGAGGATAGGGGGGAAAACTAGATCATGTAGAGTCCAATACCAGCGTTGGTATCGATGCTATCGATAATTGGATGCTCTTGCCACCTCTGTAAATCTCAGCATCAAACATGCAAAAAGTTAAAGTAAAAAAAAACAAACCCAACTATAAATAAACTATAGATAAATTCTAAGTTAAGAGTTCCCATCACTGAGTGAGGAACTTCGGGGCCACACAAAACCATCATTTTCACTTCAAAGAAAACACCAGAACAAATTTGGTTAGTGCGCACTTTCTTTTGCCTCTCCAGTCCTCAGGAGGCACCTTCTTTCTCTCTGATCTTCACACGGCGGTGCCCCATATCTCCACAAGTCCGTGTCCTAATTGATTTTTTTTATTCAATATTCCCCTGGAGCTTGCTTTCTTGTCAGCCTCTTGAAACAAACCTTTAAAAAAGGGAGGGGGCTGAAAAAACTGGTCTCTTCTCTCCGCGGGGAAGCACAAAAGTCCGCAGAGAGGGCCAGAAAAGAAACCCCTCTTTGAGGCTACCGAAAGGTCAAAATAATAAATGTAGACTCAATTGAGGCTCTCCACAGACAAAGGGAGCAAAACGTTACATTTTGGCAGCGCGGACCCTCGTAGCGTGATAAACTCATTTAAAGAAGCCGGAATAAAGAGAGAGCAGCGTGGGTCCGGGGAGGGTGAAGGGGCTCTCAAGTCTGGCAGACAGGCCTGACTCCCGCAAAGGGCCTTTTCTCCTGCTCAGCACCCCCCCCCCCCCCCCAAAAAAAAAACCAAACCCA
>VURO01021137.1:42199-62549 GCA_015108175.1 Pelvicachromis taeniatus
AAAGGGCCTTTTTCTCCCCCCCCCCCCCCCCCCCCCCCCCCCAAAAAAAAAACTCTTATCTTCCTAAACAGCACTGCAGCCGTGCCAGTCATGCCCGGATATCTCCGCTTTTACGTCCACGTTATATTCTCATAAAATCCGTTTCATGCATTAAATTTCAGCCAGCTGCATTTGGTAAGCAAAGCAATATTTTCTCATGAGAAGTTAGATACACACTTAAAAAGTAAGGTTATAGCTAGTTAACTAAAGCAAAAACTTTAGAATTTATATAGTACTTTATGTGGATATAAGATAAATGCAGGTCATGGATATTTGTTTGCAGATTAAAAGCGCCAGTATTTCTTCGGTGCATTATTACCAGCATCTGTAAATTCAGTGTAAAAGCCCAAAAGCCTGCAACTGGGACTTTACTTTTTAAAAAGCCTTTTTATATGTAGATCAGCACCGGGCTGGCTCTGCGGTCATGGAAAGGATTCCTCAGCATTTTTTTTTTCTTTTCATCCAGCTGAGAGCATTTCTGGCTCAGATGAAACACGCCGGGTGGAGTGTGGTTTTCATCCTACAAATATTTTCATTATCTCACATTCTTGGCGTCACAGATCGGGTCGGAATAACACGTTCACCGGTGTCTGCTTTGAATTATGCCCACCCAAGGGTGTCAGAAACAACACGGACCTAAGATTAATTACACCAGACTGCGGGGCTAACAACGCGACCCTGCTTTACAGATTCAGATAAGCACAGTGTCATTAGATAACTTTTACTAACGGAAGGAAAAGGAAAACCAATTATTTATAACGTTATTTAGTAACAGTTAGGCCACATTAGTATTTTTTATGATATTATTTATTTATGTCAGAAACTGGGATTTTTTGAGACAATAAACTGTATTTAAATTTTAAGAGAAGTGAGCTAACCAATCAGATTTGTCAGTTTTAGCACGTGATGCGTTTGCGTCTGAGGAAGACTGTCAAGATATTTCATGCTAAAGCTACTAAACCGTCTATCCGGCAAACCAACACGGAAAAAAAATAATAACAGTCTGAAATGTTGACTTGACGACAGAATTTTCCGCAATAACACTTAACCTTTAAAAGTTTTTTTCTCTTCCTAAATTGCTAATTTGATGTTTTTAGCATGTCACAAACGAAGACGGAAGTCAGCTACAGGGACTACTCTGGTGTCACTTACACTTGAGTCTTCTCCGATTCTCCGTGTTTTGAGGCTGCAGGAATGGTCGTGCTAAGAGGAATCCCCTCTGTTTTATCACCTGAACTTCTGTATGCTCTCGCTAAAATGGGCCACGGGGATGAACTGGGTATGATAATTACACGCACACAGAGCTGCTAACAGCAGTGACCTGTATAACCTCTGCTTGTTGGCATGCTGCACACTGCTGTGCTAATCTGAGTTTATGTCAACACCACGTAAAAAGGATCATTAACCTATAACTACACGGCACAGTTACAGAGATTTAACTCGCTGTTCGTGAAGTCACTCACTCGTTTAATTATTTTCAGTGCTTGCCGATGCTAATTTCCCAGCATCTTCTATTTGTTCATGTGGCCCAAAGGAGATAAGGGCTGATGGTATGTAAATACACCTGCGTATAAATAAAAAATTGCGAGTGTGTCCTTCAAGTTTATCGTTCAGACTGTGTCTAATCTTTATGCAGGGTTGGGGATCCCACAGCTATTGGAGGCTGTTTTGAAGCTTTTGCCCCTGGACACCTATGTCCCCTTTCCGGTACTGTACTAAAGCATCTGCATAGACCTGTCATTTTTTTGCCTGACTGTTTAATATTTAGTTCATATTGTGTAAAATCTGTGCTACTGTGTTTCCACAGGCTGCAGTTATGGATCTAGTAGACAGTGACAAGCAGAGATGTTTAGCTGTGCCTGTGTGGGATACCTACAAACAGCTCTTGAGCCAGGCAGGCTGTCAGGTAAGACAACCCGTTCACCCTGTTATTAAGTAAAACAAAATGAGTGTGTATTCATTTGATTTGTGACTGTCTGTGTGCTGATTTCTGTTTATATACAGGTTTCTCTTGAGAAAGTGGAAAGGTTTGCTTTCTATGAACGAGCCAAGAAGGCCTACGCTGTTGTGGCAACAGGGTTGGTGTATTTTCTCTGCCTTCATTTGAGTCTAGGAACAGCTAAATTTGAGTTGCATTGCTAAAAGTGCACTTCTGTGTTTCAAAATCAAGTGTAGAAATGGTTCTGTTTGTAAAAAGAAAAGAAAAAGACGTGCCCTTCTAGAAATCTTTCTCGTGATTTATCTGTCAGTTGTTGTTTCTTTCATAAATTAGCAAACCTACAGCATCATGAATCAGGAAGCTTTTTTCTGTAATATTTCATCTCTCATCTCAATAATCAGACTGTTGCACTGGTTTTAATCGCTTCATTGTCATGAACAAATCTGGATATCATTGCAGAGGTCTGGAGCTGGTTTAATTATTGGAGATTATGGTCTGCACGCTAAAGTTTAAAGTCAACACAAAAAGCTTCTTTCCTTTCTTTTTTTTTTTTTTTACATTTTCTCTTTATGATTTTCTTCAGGGAGACAGCTCTGTATGGTAACCTGATACTGAAGAAGGGGGTCATTCCTGCCGAGCAGTTACAGTGACACACACACGCACACATTTTGAACATATTTGATGATTTCAGTTTTTAATTTCTGTTGTTCTGTGATATTAGGCACTATTTGAATTCTTTACAGTCAAAATAAGGGGAATATTTTTTGTTCTGTATTAAAAAAAAAAACCCCAATCTGTAATCACTGCTGTAAATACAATCTGTAATTTTATAACTGATTTCTGCCTTATATGTTTATATCAATAAATAAATGAAACACAGTCTTTGATGGGAGTGTTCACAGTATCTTAATCATCAAGACGCACATGAGCCACACAGATTTAGGTGTGTTCTTGCTTACTGAAGCTTTACAGCAGTGTAATAGAATCAAATGCAGCGCTTGATTTTTTTTAAAACTCAATTGCAGCTACATGAACTTAAATGATAAAGAGCTGAGTTGTTGGAGGATCAGCGATGGTAGAGGTGATCCAAATCTTCCTCTGGCTCAGTGTGCTTCTTCTCAGGTGGAAGATTGACAGGATAGGCAGCTCTAATGTTGTCCCGGTAAAGGACGGGCATGACTGGATCTTTGTGATAGACAGCATCCATGTCCTCCTCAGGCTCAAGGTGAACCCTGGCCTCTCTTTTAACCGTCATCTGACGACTCAGTGGCTCAGCCTGGATGACAGGGGGGACATCCAAGTTTTGGATTCGACCTCGGAGGAGATTACCTGTTGAGGGATGGTACAGCTCATCCAGGTCTTCCTCAGCCTTCAGATATTTTTTCTCCTGTCCACTGCCTCTCATACTCTTCCAGATCTTCATGTTGGGGTCAATATCATAGTGGGTCCTATCCATATCCTCTGGAGGCTCAACTGCCACTTCCCAGGATGGCTTTCCTTTCTCATCTGTAGACCTGAAATGAGAATCACGCACCATTTGTGTTATCAGTCTAAGCAAACATTAATCATCTTTATTTTAGTTTAAGAAACTCCAACTTACATGACTACTTTCTGGAAGACTTCATCTGGGAGTTTATTCTATAATAAATAGTATTAACCATAAAAACATGTTTAAAGGTAACAGTAAGGTTGTTTTATTTCAATTTAATATAAGACTAGAAGTAATAAATACGTACCCAAGGCTTTGCTGTGATGCCAAATATCAGCGAAGCGCAGACGATTAGAGAAATCCTACCAGGGGAACCAATTTGGGTTAATTGCTAGAGTTCAACTTCATAAACACAGATCCCTGTCAACTTACAAAAACAACTCTTCCAATCCATGAGCATAAAAACAAGCTAAATCTTTGAAGAGATTTCTCACCTGAACATAGTTCGTCTTGCTGCTGGCAGCTCAGTGCTTGGAACAAGATCTCCTTCTGATCACCTGCTACTGAAATGAAGGACCAAAGATCTATCTATAAACCAGCTGTCCCGACCTTTGTATCCTCCAGGTGCCAGCTGTAAGCAACTAATCATTTCTAATCTCGCCTGTGTTTTGTGTTGCTGTCATTAAAATTCCTCTTTCTGTCAAAGTGTCAAAGTACACTCTGCAGATCTGAGCAGAATAAGTCACATGTAAAATGCTTTTCTCATTTATATCATCCTGTATTTGTTTGTTGTTCCTAGAGTATTTAAAAGTAGAATGGGAGGGAGAGCCTTCAGTTTTCAGGTCCCTCTTCTATGGAACCAGCTTCCAGTTTGCTGCTATAGGTTCAGACTGCTGGGGGACCCCCTTGATTTATTGAGTTTTTCCTTTTCAGTCACCTTTCTCATTCACCATGTGTTAATAGATCTCCATGCATTCAACCATACTTGTTATTAATCTCTGGCTCTCTTCCACAGTCTTTTATCCTGTCTTCCTTCTTTCACCCCAACCGGTCGCAGCAGATGGTCCCGCCCCTCCCTGAGCCTGGTTCTGCCGGAGGTTTCTTCCTGTTAAAAGGGAGTTTTTCCTTCCCACTGTCGCCAAAGTGCTTGCTCATAGGGGGTCATATGATTGTTGGGTTTTTCACTGTATGTATTATTGTAGGGTCTACCTTACAATGTAAAGCGCCTTGAGGCAACTGATGTTGTGATTTGGCGCTATATAAATAAAATTGAATTGAAATTAAATTGAATTGTATTTTTCTGTGTTGTAATTTTTAAAAAGTCACCCTTGTCTCAGTTATGCAAGCACAGCTAAAATATGTAATACATTTGCGATATTGTAATTACATTTCATGCAATTATCTCCCTTATCAAGGCTGTAAAGTTCCTTGTTTTTATTACAGATAAACTTTATCATCATGCAGCTGTAGTTTCTCCAATCTCTATACAACGACAGTATCTAATCTCTGTAACTGTGGTATATATGACTGTATGTATGGCTCTCAACTATTTAGCAGCAAACACCAGTGGATTATCCTTTCTTTCTGTACTCGGTTACATTTACAGCAATCAATTAAATGCAGTTTTCTATCAGAAAATAATATCTTCACTGGTGATGAGTTCGTAGCTCATCTGCTGTCGTTGTGTGCAGAAAGACGGGAACAAGTCACGCACATATTCATCTATAAAATGATTCTCAGTGAACTGCCAGCACATTTTACCTCAATACACTCACACAGTTGCACACTGCATTTTCCACAGAGTTTGGTTTTCCTGCTCTCTGTTTTAATAATCATTTCATTACATATTTTCATCATTTCTCTCACACTGGGTTTAATGCCCTGCTGTGTATCACAACTGTGTAACATCAGGAATTGTTCACTGAAATAGCTCAGCTATTCTGAGAACTGTCCTGAAGTGCTGTGAAAATATTTATGATCCTGTGCTGATGAAGCCTTGTGACTAGCACAGCCATCAGACTGACATTTGTAGTTTTGATTGAAATGTCTCCCCAGTGGCATGCGCTGGTGTAAAATCTGATAATCTTTGCAATGTAATGATGTGATCCCTTTTCTTGACATTTGCTGGAATGAGATCAGGTTCTATTTGAGTTTATCCAATATTTTGGTTTATTCCTGTAAAACAATGACATCCTTGTCATGCACAGCCCTGTTTTGCGTTCATCTCCTATGTTACATTGGTAAATATAGAGTAATATAATGCACTCTCTTAAGTATTCTGCATGTCTTTCAATTAATTATTCTCACACATATTTAGACCTGATTTACTTCTCTGTCCTTTTTCGTGTTCAACTTACAGGCATCAGAATCAAAGTGCGATCAGTTGATTATCCTGTCTGATTTCACGCCATAACACATCTATAAATGTGCACATGAATTAATGTATTTTCATTCATTGGTTGAACTTTATTAGCTCAGATTTGTTCTCATATTGAAAACACTCTGCATGCTATAAACTTTCCCCCTCTATTAGGGATGATGAATTTAAGATCTCAGCTATGTCACTTAGGCTGACTGTAAATAAGAAGGACAGGCAACCTAATCCTAAGATTAGTTTGTAAGCTTGAAAAACACAACACAGTGGCTTGCGCTCAGCTTCATTCCTTTGAGAAAAATCTTATGATAAGAGACCTCATCCTCCTTTTTCCTTCCAATTCCTCCATTGTTATCAGTCTGCCTGGGTGCAAAACATCTATAGATGCTGTGGAGCTGCGAAGATCATGCATGAATTTTGAATAAACTGAGGGGACGCGTTTCCTGTATCCCCTAAAAATCTACACTTACCATTGTAAACTACAAGATACAATAATACACAATAAAGTTTTTGACTACGTGTATATCACTGCAGGACCCATAATCCAAATATTGGTCCTGCTTTAAATCCTGAGTGTGGATTTTACATTATACATATGTACACCTCCCATGCCAGGCTTACTTTCATGAGAACTCAGATTCAGACGGAGTCCTACTGTGTACAGCTTTAATCATTTAAAAAGACTAATCACCCTTCACATGCACATCCACTGTAGGAGGACAGATTGGAGGCAGATGATAGGTCTGTGATCTTAGTGCCAGGCACCACAGACACTGAATCATCTGCGAGTTTGTCAGCTCTTCATGCCAAGATCTTATCATACAGCAAAACTGCTTCGGAATAAAACATTCATTCATTCATGTTTGATGCACAGACTGAGTTGTTTACATTACAACTCAATTCTGAATTGCTGCTTTCTGATATGCAAACTCTGGGATTTATGTTAAACATCTGTAAGTTGAAGCACACAGCCATAATTTTACTCAATCAGATTACCCCTGAGGAATATAAATTAATTTCAGCTCAGTGTTTTAGCATTTCTGGCAGCGCCTCCTTTAAACTGCTGTCGTCTCTCTTCGCTAAATGCCTTTAACTGTTCATCATTGCAGCAGGAGACCCATTAAGTTAACCCAAGTTAATATTTTCTCATGCCAACAGGATTCAGCGTAATGTACAGGAGCTGTAAGATACAACACAAACTTCCTGTTCGGTTTAGGGGACGGCTCCAGCATGTCGGCAGTCTCGATCAGATTCATGTGTCCATTATTACAAGAAAGTCTGGCTTGACTAGCCCCCGCTGAGTGGTCTGCTTCTTTACCAAAACAAGCCTTAAGCAAGCAAATTCCAGACATCTTTGAAGGTACTTATTGTAAATCCATGTCTTTAAAAATAGTTTCAAACCTCCGAAAATAAACTAAACAGCAAGAAATGACTTCTCTAACCTCACGTCTAAAACGCTGTTGTGTTAAATAGATATAAACTGAAGTGAAGGTAAGTCATTAAGAAAGCACTCGTTTCCTACAATAGTCCTCTGACTTAAAACAAATCCAGATTATGTTTGCACCAACAAGTTGATTTCCAAAGAGATATTAACCAAAACCTGTCATATCACAGTATGATGGACAAGGTGTTCTGAAAAATTTGAGGAAACTTTTCAAGTAGATAGATAAAAACATGGTGCAGGCTCTGTCATGTTTTGAGGCTGCAACTCAGCCAGTGGTGTTGGGGATGTTTCCAAAATTGAATGAATTATGAACAAAGAAAAGGGCCATCAGATTTTGATCAACCATGCAATATCATCTGGAAAGTATCTGATTGGCAACCACTTTGTTTTTCAGTATAGCAATGATCCCAAACAAACTGCCAATGCAGTAAAAGCATACCTGAATAGAAAAGCACACAGTAGAACACACAGTCCTCCCCAGAGTCTGGACATTAACATTTAAATGTCCTTCGGCAAGCATGGAGAACTATCTAGGAAGGCCAAAAGACTTCTCTTTGAGAGTTCAGGTTGTTTTTAGGAATAAAGGTAGAGATATCAAATATACACTTTCAAGCTGGTTAGAATTGTACAAACTCTGTTTTGGTCTCATATACTGTATTTCCATGTATGTATACATGTTACAGTAAGTTGCATTTTCCATGTCCTAAGCTAAAAATGAATAAATAATGAAGACCCAAGATCTCTGGAGAGTACACAGATAAAAAGATATTTTCTCATGTTTGGTTAGTAAATGTGAAGCTACTAGGAGATGGTCTAACTTAGCATTAAGACTAAAGACAGAGTAAAACCACCTACTTAGTTCTTCCTTGTTAATACATAAACTATTTTACTTAAAACAGTTTTAAGTATGCATGCTATGCTAACCCAGCTGTACTCATCTGGACCATGGTGCTAATAAGAATTTACCATTGCTTTAGATAAGATCTAGTCTTTGCAAAGATAAACTTGAAAGTGATTGTGATTCCCAGCATATAGCAACCTTTTGTAAATAGCAGACATTAATCTTGTATAGGTTTTGGCTTAAAAAAAACATATGTCAGTATCTATGAAAACATACAGTACTTACTATTTATAATTTCGACATACATGCATGCATGTTGACAATGAGTGATCTCATAGAAATCACAACCTAAGACAACCAAAAGAGTCTTGAAGGTGAGCTTTGATGGATATAGTGCGATGCAAGTCTTACCAATCTGCCCCTTATTTCCTGCACATACTCGTCAAACATTTCCATGTGAAACCCAGAGGTAACCAGCAACGGACCGATCACAGGACACTAATCTCTGAACTTCTAACAGTCCCATTGGTTTAAAAAAATCTGATCCTTTTTATGAGTAAGTGGTGCATCACTCAACCCATCTAGGTGCTGCAGTGCCTTTAATATGTGTTTGAATTGAAGTTTACGAGTGGGATTAGCTGAAACGTTAGGGGAGGCTGGTTCTCAGAGCAACACTTAATGTACATCTGTGTGGCATAAATGTGTGAAGTTTGAATTATATGTATGTACTAAGTCATTTATTTTAAAACATGCAAAAAAAAGTTACGTAATTAAAAGGAATGTTAGCTTAAAAAACAAATTACCTTTGTAAAACAACAAACTATCAGCGGCAACTGAGGCTAATTTTCTTACAGACTAACTCATTCCATGTGCTTTTCATGCTGATGCATAATAAGATATCCAGCGTGGAATATTTGGACCGTATCAAAATGAATTTTTATTGGTATTCTCTGATAGTGAACTCTCAGGGTTGCTCCCCTGCATTTCATTCAGTAACCACTTTCTTTCTCTCCAGGCTCAAAGAAAAGCAGTTATTATTCAGTAAAACCAGAAGTTTCATTGAAATTGTGAAATGCACATGATTTATCATTTTGACATGTTGATAAATTAATAACCGCACATAAACTTATACTTTGCCTACATCTGTGTAGCGAAGAACTTCATGTTGAAGCAAAACCAGCATAAAAAATGTTTAAATACTGACTTCACCTGCCAAGTGCATGATTGTTTTCCTCCTCCTGTCACTCAGAGATGTATAAATGTGTGAGTATGTGAATGACAAGCATTTAAGTAAATGAAAAAGCAACAATGAAGACCAGAGCGAATGGGAGTTGTCAGTAAGCGTAGGCTGATGCCAAAAAACTGTGAAACACACAGTCACACAGTGTTTTTGCACAAAATGCTACAAGCGAGCCGAGAATAAATTGCTTGTCTGTAACAGTTTAAACTCAGCATTAAGTCATGATTTATTCCCGTAATTCTGGGATAGCAAACATGCTGCAAATGTTGCAGCCTGCAGCAATTTACGAGGGAAACCACCAAAATGAATATTTGGCAAAACTCCCATTTTAAATTAAATGATCATTGCACCATGCAGCTTAATGTTTGACTCACTTGTTGCATGACCTGTATAAGTGTGTATATAAGGCTACTGCATACAGGAACAATGTGTAGTTAGAAAGATCAATATATCATTCCAGCTTTTAGTGTAGGCTCCGCCCTGAAACCAATAACAGCCCGTTACCACGTAGACTTTCGTGAATACAGCTGTCATGTTTCTACTTGACTCAAAGTGGCATCTTCATCAAGATGTCTTCACTGCCGAAGAAACAAATAGGGAACACAGCATTTAGCAGGTGGCAATCAGCCGGAGACTTCAGACTCCACACTAGACCTCAACACATTATGTCTCGCTGTTTGAAATCAAATGGAAACAGAAAAGTCACTCTCCCTCCCCACACTAAAACAATCATCAGCACCAAAACCTCATCATCAGCGTCATTACTATAAGTAAATCCCATAAAGGTTGTCCCGGAGCGCAGGGCTGTATTTGAGGCTAACCACCCCTCTGTCTTTACACGCAGCCTTCCGTCATATCCCCCCGCATTCACAACATTTAGGAAAGCTGGGGTTTTCTAAATAACTAAAATTAACTCAATGATCTACAATTAACTTAATTGATGCTTCACCAACACTCATTAAACACACATCAGACATCTCACGGCGAATTTTTCTTGCACGAATTACAGGGTTGGGGGAAGGACCTCCATGGAAGAGGGGAGGCGAATGTGAAGGGTAGTGATGGGTTGGGTTGGGAAAGGGGGGTGATGAAGAATTAGCCACCCATCTGTGCAACAGTTACACGCAAGCATTATTTCTTTGACACTGCCTTTAACATTGTGATCGCTTAATAAACCATTTCCTCATGAACAGATGGGATTTCATTTTTTTTTTTTTGTAACAAGAGCCAGTCAGTCTGGAGCCCTGATCCACCTGACTTTCTGGCTCCACAGGTAACACCTGAAACTGGTTTCCAGCAACAATAGTGCTGACAACAGCCGAGGTAGACGAGGGGAGATGCACCAGAATCTGCACAGCTCCACAGAAGACAAACAAAACAGACTGTTATGTAACTGATGACAGAAGAGCGGGAAGCTCTTTGTTCGGGAGGAGACGCAGAGGAAGGCTAACCTTTTTTTCTCCAGGGGCAGGTAATCAGAAAAGCTGATCTATCTGCATGAAACATGGCCCTTAGCTGTGCTAGCTGCCTGTGCTGACTCAGAACCATCACACTGCTGTGACAATGTGTGTCACCTCCATGAAAATAAGAGACTATAATGAGAGGGAAATCTCAGGTGGTCTTTCTGTTTTTCTCTCTCACACAGCCACGCACGAACATGCTGTACACCCTCCTCCTCCTTCCCTCAATCACACCCCTCACAAACTCAGTAAACATATGGGAGCTGTTAAACTAAGTTTAATGGCTATTTACTGTGTTTTGTGCACTTCTCATTAAAGAGATTTTCCACTCAAAGAGAACTAATGTTTTGGAAAACTCATCATGCCAACACTTGGCACATCTGGCTTATTTCAGTAATTAAGAAACCGACCTTCTAACGAAAGAAAAAAAAAAAGGGAAAAACAGAAACCATAAGTAAAGACATTCAGTTTCAGGTTCACAGCTGTTATCTTTACCTAGCATTAAACATGTGGTAATGACATGTGATCTTGTTCTTTCATCTTCAGGGCAGCTGCAGTTACCTTTTAAGTTGATATGTCCACCGCTCACTGACTCAGTCACTCTACTTTTAGCTCAACAAATATGCAATAAATAATCTGTCATGTCCAACCACTACTCGCTAACAAATGGCAACATCTGGACTGAAAAATGAAGCCAGCAGAATTGGTAAAAACTGCAGCTTTTGTGATTTCTGCTTGAAGCTAGTGCTAAAATCAGCTCCATAGACACCTATAGGAAAATGCTCAAGTGTATAGTAAAACTAAAACAATTTACCTTTTTTGTATAGTAAGAGTTTTGGTGTCTTTCGCAAATTTTCTCCTTGCATGAGGAGAATTTTTAACTCCTTAAACTTAATTAAGGCCTAAAGTGATCATTATCAGGTGGTGTTTTCACTCACGTGCGAATGCCAACACAGGTGCTAACTGACTGCTAGAGTTTGCCAACCTCGACTTCGACTGTGTGCTTCTTGGAGCATTTTAATGCAATTGTCTACCATAATTATACCAAGCAGCCTGTTGTTAATGGTAATATCAGCCATTGTAATAGTCTCGCTTCCAGTTTTGGTGGGGGAAGAGTCTAACATTTCATTTGTTATTTGTGTGTCTGTGTGACGCACGCATGCAGTGTATGGTTACCTTGGTAACCAGGCTTGCTTGCAATAACTATTAATTTAGCAGTTCACCCACTTGTCCAAATATAGTCATTTTTGACTCCACAAAAGTAAGCTGACAATGGCCAAAATGCCACTGCCTCAAAACAGATCTTCACAAACAAGGTGATGTTATGGCACTTTTGTCCATCGTTTATATACAGTCTATAGTTGCTTCCTGTGTTTCCTACCATTTAGAAGAGAACAGAGAGTTTTCTTATGTCAGTGAAAGTCGTACACCAAAACATCAACCTCAGATACCACTCCAGTGTTGTTTTCCACTACCAGTGACCTCAGGAGCAGTCATGGTATTCATGAATAAAAAAAAAAACAATCTTATTATAGCTGCTTTAGCAATCAAGAGGCCCACACAATGTAATTTAAAGGCATCTCCTTTTCCAGCTTGCATTGTTATGTGAAAGCAGAGATCATTCATGCCAGAAAATTAAAAGGCCTTGAGAGCCAAGTATCAACCATGAAACACAAAAGCCTCACCCCCTCCCCTTCCCATCTCTCCCCCCCGCCTGTTCCAGTCGCTGAATGACTCCTCACTGGAGTCCACTGCAGCCCTAGCTGCCAGCTGGAATACCCCTAACCTTTAACCTCTGACCTCCAGCCCCGCAGAATTTATCACAGAGCCATCAGTCGAATGAACTCAGAGGGGAGCACATCTTTGTTGAAAAAGTTGTCAGGAGGTGAAGGGTGTACAGGTGTTAACAGAGAATACAGGTGTTCCAGATGTTCATCACACTGCCCTCGCCACTGCATATTTAATCCAGAAATCCTCTCTGTGACTGTCACGCGGGTCTGAATTTGCACGTATCTGAGATTGCGTGTCACGACCCAATCTGTCCTGATGCTCCCGGGTTAAGGAAAGGATCCTGCTGTTCCTTGATGGAAAGCCTTCTGCTACAGAAAGATCCAGTTACAACAGCGCCGCGCTTTCATCCTTATTAAAGAAACATGTGCCCGCGCTGAGCAGTTATGTCAGCGGATGAAAATTTGTATGCTTTCTACTTTTATGTTTTTTCCCCGAGAAAATTTTACACAAATATGGTTGGTGCATACATCCACAAGAGGAAATGTCCATCTTTTCCTATGAGAACATGTAAAGGTTAATACAAGAATGCTATTAGTGAAAGTGTTTGTAACACCAGTGATTTCTCCAATGATGAAGAAGGTCAAGGATAAAAAAAAAAATATATATATATATATATATATAGAGAGAGAGAGAGAGAGAGAGAGAGAGAGAATTGTTATCCTTGTACTTTTTATCTTTTTTATTGCATCTTTTTTAACTGTATCACAAAGACAATCTGTGATCTGATTTGAGGAATCTTGCACATGCAATGCATTATTCACCCTCTGTATCTTTTGTAGCACGCTCCATTCATTGCAGAGTGTGCAAAGTTGCTCATTATGCATCATTCAGTAAACTACCCTCACCACAGTCAGATGATGTGAGTCAGACCTCCGATTTGACTCCACCAGTAGATGTTCACTTGACAGTGATGACTGCCTCCTTGATGTCTATCTCTGTAGTTTGCAGCCACCATGCTCCCTGACCTCGGCTCCCAGACCCCAGTTTGTTCCCACGCTGTGCCCTGTGGAAAGTCTGGCTCCAGCCTTTTCAAACCATAATTGTATACCTGCAGAATGCAGACAACAGCAGAGCAAATACAGACATAGCTTAAAAGGGAACAAGGTTACCAGCAGAGATATGTGATATTTTTCTGACACTTACTTTCTGCTGTATTTAACTTATCTTACAGGTCAGCGCTGTAAATAAGGCACTGATTCTTGTGCCAGTTACTCCGAATTCCACCAGGGGAACACATAAAACAATTCACTGTTGTACATGTGATAGATAGGATTATTGCTGTTGGACATGTTAAACTAATGCAGATGAAAGCAGCTAGAGATAGTGTATAGTCAAACAGTTTGGGGGCACATATGGGGGGTTGTACTATGGAAAGAAGTGCAGATGCCATACAAGGACAATGCTGCATTGTTGTTTATACTCTTTTACGTTACATTACTGAGGATAAGATTATGGAAGTTATACGAAGCTGCAAAGATAAATAGACAACTGCCAAGTTCAGTTTGCTTCTTATATAGTTTATTGTGAAAAAATACTTTTCTGTTCCATTTATTAAAATTGTATTCACTGTTTAATGTTTTGAAATTGAAGAGGTTTGATATGCATGATCTACAAATATTATTTTTTTTCTTGGTGTATTTCTCACAGTGAATCAGATCAAATGATGTAGAAAAGATCTACGCTCAAGAATTCAAACAAGCCTTTAACAGGTATCCCTAAGGGTTGCAGACATGCTGTGTGTACGGGTCTGCAAGCAGTCAACGGGAACTTTTCGGGGATTTTATTAGCCTAATTTTGCATCTCATAGCAGCATAAGTTATAGCAGTAAAATTGTGTTCCACAGCATGTGGTACACCTCTGGCTCACAATATTTTTTATCTCAATAGGACACAAACTCTCTGCAGTTAGTTCATAAAATAGAATTGCATGTGTTCAAAAATCTGATACAAGAAATTAACTGGCGAGATTAAACTCAAAAGTCAGACCTAAATAAACTCACATAACAGTGATGTTCACAGTGTCCTAACACAAACCAAATCTCACAAAAGCGGGTTAAAATGACATTGTTGGTTTACATGGCCCTCTGAACTTCTCCCTGAGGAAAGACACGTTCCAGAATGGGATTTAACTAATGTCTCTAAATCACTCCCAGCTGGCCTGACGGCAGGAAATGCTTCTTTCTTCTCAAAAACTCCAAGCAAATGCTACATGAAGCATGGTGCATTCATGAGTGTGTCTTTCCTCAGAACTTACATTGAACTGTCTGTCCTGGATTTCATAGCATTTAACGCCTTCCAGGGCCACGGTCACAGCATGTTTCTGTCAGTGTGGTTGGCCCTCTGCAGTGCCAGTAGAGTGCCTCCATTCACCGCTTAACCTTTCAAAAGTGGTCGACTAACTTCAGAAGGAAAAATAATTCCCGACTTAAGATGGCAACAACTGGCGTAAGGTCAGCAGCACAGTGACTAAAGGGGGTGAACGGTTATTTAAAGGGTCTAGGAGACACTGGAGCGGACTTTGGTCTCATGCTTGTGAAAGCAGTTTAGCGAAGAGTCAAACAGCCCAGGGCCAGCAATAACAGAGTGGAACTGATTAGAGGAGGAGAAGGAAGGAGGGAGAAAGAGGAAAACAAGAGAGTAAAATGAGACAGGGACTGATAGCATCTTCTTACCCAACGTAATTACATTAGACAGTTAAAGGCTTCAGATGGCGGCGTGTTTAAAATGTCATGTGAAATTTAGACAATAACAGAAGATGATCCTGTAGAAATATTTCCTTAATTTAGAGCACGAGTTTGTGCTATGGGCATAATTAAAATAATACGGTAATAACTTATCTCAATCTGCCTACTTACTCAATCTTATCAATTATTCTAAAGGAAATCCTTTAATGAAGTTGAGTATTTTGCACAGATTCATAGATTCAATATAGGCAAAAAAAAGAGCTCTGTGAGATCAAGAAATTAGTCTTAAAGATATTATTTGTTGCTTGTTTAATGGATTTTTTTTGCATGTTCTTTTCCTCTCCTTCAATGGTCCTGTTTAGCCCTTTGGTTTTAAACACTCGGTCCACTTCTCACCACTCTTCATATGTCAGTGAAAGCTGTTGCTAATAAAAGTTAGAGAGCAAACTATGAAAAGGAGATGCAAGGGAGCGGAGGGAGGCACATTCTTTCTTGTCTGCTTTGCCCTTGGCAAAAGGGAGTCCCCAGTGCTCTGGGACAGGACTGAAGGGGAGGGAGGGGCGAATAGGAGTGTCACCTCCATCACCCCAGGACATGGAAAAAACATTCAGTTTCATCAAACTTCAAAAGAACAGCAATTACATAGGCGACACAGGATGGCAGGACATCCCTGCACAGTGTTGGCGAAGCTGCGGGGAAAAAACCACGCCTTCAGAAACTTAAAAAGAGGGGACTCATCCCAGCCTCTCTTCTCTCATCACCTCTCCTCGACATGGCTATAAGCAACACTAAAGCAGCACCCCAATAGCTCATCTCCATCTTCTCTGTGTCCAGAGAAGGCGGCCATTGTGTGCCCGTTCCTCTTTCCCCAAGTCAGTTTCCTATTGAGGCTCTGAAAAGGCCTTTGAGGGGCCCTGTTTTGGCTGTGCAGCTCACCTGCAGAGGGGAAACTATGGGTCTATTCTAAAGCCCAGCAGCTGCCAGGGCAGAGAGGCTGGCACCCAGTGGGAGAGAGAATAGTGGCCGCAGAGTCTTTCAATATGAAGCCACTTAGTAACAGAAGGCATGTGCCAAGCTTGCAAAGCCAGAATGAAGAGTCATCCTTTGGAGTTCACCAAATATCAGAGAAGAATTAGACCCATCTCCCTTTTGCTCGCTTTCTCCATTATCCACTACGTCCTATCTTTGTCTTGCCTGGCTGTTTATAGAATAACAATCCACAGGTAGCGGAAGATAGAGAGCCGGGGTGCAGCAGACTAGAGGTGAGTAGGTTTATTTGGAAAATGCAGATCAACAGGTGGGATAGTGGAGTAAGAAAAACAGCTACATTGGTAAATGCATGAGACAACAGTGCTACCAAACAGCTCTGTGGGCTGAGTTTCCTTGTCCTGTGACAGATCGAGCTATGATACCGCTGTGAAGATCCCAGCGGCTGCGGTCCTGTGAAGAAGCCTTCACCACACAAAGCCCCTTTTCTGTCAGCAGGCTAGCTCCCACACTGGCGCTAATTTACGATGCCCTCACAGCAATTTCCACAGTCAGAGAAGTTCAATTGTGTTTTCCAGCTCATTAAGCATCAGCACAACAAAGCTTTCATCTTCTCCTTCATCTACTTCATCCCACTCTTCACTCCCCACATTTATCCTGCTGTCAGCTAACCTGCCTCTTTCACCGAGCAGCCAACATAACGAGTGCAGGTAAAATGGGCATCCATATTTACTGCTATTTGTGTATGCCCTTGAGTTTTGTTAGTTTAAAGCACGGCCGCAACTCTAAAGACTCCCCTCATACATGCGTAGGGAGAATTTAATGGTTGTTTATTCAGGGGCCTCCGCTGTGCCCTCCCATCCCTTTCAGAGCTTCATGAGACGACGTGGACTCTATTGTAATCTCAGAAGAATCAACTTGGCTTATTTGTTCAGGCTGTCACCGCGCTGAGATCACAAACACACACTCAAATTCCAGTTAGTGCACTAAATATCTTTTAACTAAACTATATTTTTACGTGTAATCTGTACTGGCATAAGAAGTGAAAGACCATTAAAGTACAGTAGTGGCATTTTTCTTAAAGTTAGAGAGGCACACATGTGACCAGAAAGCCAAAAAGAGAGGAAATGGCACAAAAGAGGGCCTGAGTGATGGCTAGCATCACATTTCACCTGAATTTTGAAATGTCATAATCAAGATATATACAGCGCTGTGCAAAAGTCTAGAGCCACCCCCAATCCAAATTATATAAAGCAAATAGAGAGTATTTGGTTGACCACCTTTATTCTTCAGCACAGCTAGAACTCTCTTAGACAAGCTCTCTTGTAATTTCGTTGAGTAGTCGTCAGGAATAGTTCTCCAGGGTTCCTGAAGAACATTCAAAACTCTCTTTTTGGATTTGTCTGCCTTTTGTTCCGTTTTCTATCAAGATGATCCCACACTGCTTCAGTAATATTGCGGGTCGGGCTCTGGGGAGACAAAATTAATATGTGTGTGTCTAACCACGTAAGCTTTTACTGCACTGGTAGTGTGTTTAGGATCACTGTCATGCTGAAAAACGAAGGTGTTGCCAATCAGATGCTTTCCAGATGGTGTTGTGTTGTGGTTCAAAATCTGACAGGATTTTCTACTTTGTCCTTAGTCCTCAAATTTTAGTTTATGCAAGCCACGCTGTGTCTACTCTGAGGCCATTACTGATATAAATAAACCAAAACAACAACATTGAAACATTTTTCTTGAATCATTGCTTATTTGACTAAACAGACATTTAAACTAAGAGAATTTGTATATCTCAGTATGACTAAAGGTTTAGTAAATCAAATAAAAATCTGCATTTGGTGCACAATTGTGCACAATAAGATAAGCCAACTTGAAGTAAATACATTGAATACTGATGTTTAGTTTTGAAAATAATAGGTTGACTGTTTTTAGGATTAAGATTTACATTTACAAAGATGGAAAAAGGCATCTAATATTTAAAAAATTACCATCTTTACTACACAGTTGCAATCTATTAAAGGAATTTTTAGATATTGTGAAAAATTCATGTATTTACGTAGTCACTACAACGACTTATGAACAGCTGGCCCATAAGTGACAAAAATAGTTTAACAGTACTGCTAAACAATTAATTAATCCACTGCATGATTATTTTGATTTGCATTGTTTATTGTGCAAAACAAAATTGGGGGAAAACGCACTGTATGTGGCAGATTCTGGGACATTTTTCCAGCTGAATGTCTCAGTAGGTTGCCCATCTCTCAACAGGTGCTGCTGTGTGATTTATTGCAGTTTAAGTGGTCACAGCATGCTGTACTGCAGCTGCCATCACGTCAGCGGTTTTTAGAAGAATATTGTTGGAAATCTTTGGCCGAATTTACAAATCGTCAGCGGCACTTTTACACAAATTGGTGCACTATTTTCATTTTCCCCAAAGCCTACGCCAGCTGTCATCATTATTGTCTCCCATTGTGTTGTGGTCTGACTTCACTCTGCAGTGGGGAGGAAAGAGGAAACTGCTGCTGAGGTAGACACATTTGCAAGATCTTAAGACTGCATAAAGACTCGCAATGTACAGGATTATAGCAGATTGTATTCTGTGGTAACAACCACTCACTTTACCCCAAAACGACTCAAATTACTACGAGGACATAGAAGGCCCCCTGTGTCCCACTGTGAAATGCTTCTCTCAGGCACCTCTTTAGCAGCTTATTTGTTTTTCTCTGTATTTTAAGACACTGCATTTTGGAAAATGTACCTCTGGTTGTCTGTTTTGTTCAGATTTCCTTGCTACTATTAGTCCTCATATTGCTTCTGTGCTGTCATCACCCTCACACTAATTATGCCTATATCTGCCATCATAGCCAAACAATATCATAATTTGACATCCCAAGCATCTGTTAGTGGGTCATTCTCCAACATCATCATCTTTGTCATTATCATCCCTGAGTGCAAGCTGCCATCTCAGTCCCCCCCTCCTGCTCTCAGTGCCATCCCTGAGCTCACTCTGTAACCCCTGGCTCGCTTCAGGCCCAGAGAAGGTGTCCGGTTCCCCATATACCCCTCCATTTCTACCAAATTGCAACAATACAGCAACTCTATCTCTGTGTTCACCTGTTAGCACCTGGCACCACGTCCATATCAGCCAAACGCTTCTGCTCATCCCTGTCAGACACCATGTGGGACGCGCCTTCCTGTCACCAAACCCAATATCCCATACACACACAGGGGCACAATGAACCGTTCACTGCTCGCCTGTCAACACTTTCCCCTGACAGCCGAGCCATGCTAACATTATAGAGGATAAATGAAAAGTACTTAATCAATCAATAATCCATCGGGTAATTACAAAAGCTTCAAGCATCATCTGGCACATGAGTCCTAAGTATGTACTGCTGTAATACTTTAAACAAACAACCTGTTTCATTCATGCAAATACTTTGAATTTAAACTGCATGAACTTCTCTACTGTGCCTTTTAGAAATCACATTTATCAACCACTAAATTACAGCAGTAAATGCATTTTGGATTATGAAGAAATAAGGAGCTTGGAAAGACGTTCTGAACTGAAGAAGCTTCTTGGATGAGAAGTGAAACATCTTCAAGAAACTTTAAGAAGTCCAGCTGCTTTTCTTTTCAAGTCCTTTAAACTATCATGCCCTGGATGACTGACAAGATGAAGCGATGCGTTACTAAACCCCACTCAAACCTTATACTCATCACGTGTTGGCGCTCAAAGCATTTAAGATCGTGATTTGTAGCTTAAACATAGCAACACACTGGGTTCTGGAATTAAACCCCAGTCTTTGACGCCAAGGTCCAGCATTTTGTACACTTGCCACTTCCCTCCAACTTGTGTGTGATACATAAATAGAGCTTTGTTCATTAAAAACCCTGTGAACACCATCCAGCCCACAATTACATTTGTCATCACAACATGAGTCGGAAAAGCAAAGCAAACATGATTTAGGGCTGCTGTGTGTGTGTGTGTGTGTGTGTGTGTGTGTGTGTGTGTGTGTGTGTGTGTGTGTGTGTGTGTGTGTGTGTGTGTGTGTGTGTGTGTGTGTGTGTGTGTTTGTGTCTGCCGGGAGGAAGACAATTTTCGTTTGTTTGCAAATACAAG